>VDFB02270027.1:0-47250 GCA_007258455.2 Sequoia sempervirens
GAGTATAACTTCTTGACATTCTTTTTTGATAAGCTTTGAGATGATCAATAACATGTTGATGGTGTTCATCTAGCAATTCCAACTCATGTAATTTGGATACTTGATAGTCTTCCTCTGAAATGATTCCTTTCAATGACACCTGAAGTGAAGGTAACTTAACCTCAATAGGTAAGATGGCTTCTAATCCATACACAAGGTCATATGGTGTGCCTTTTGTAGGGGTGCGGATGCTAGTAGGGTATACCCACAAAGCAGGGTTTAGTTGAACATGCCAATCATGTCCAACCTTGTTGACAGTTTTCTTCAAGATTTTCAAAATGGTATTATTTGAGGCTTTTGCTTGGCCATTCCCTTGACGGTAGTATAGTGTGGAAAATCAGTGCTAGATATGGAATTTTTCAAACAAATTTTGTACATCCTAGTTTTTAAAGGGTCTACCATTGTCAGTGTCAATGGAGCTAGGGATGCCATACCGACAAATAATGTAGTTCAGGATGAAGGAGGCAATATTTTTACTAGTGATGGTAGTTAACATAATAGCTTCAATCCACTTTGTGAAATACTTTGTGGTTGTGATGATGCATTTATGCACATTAGAGGAAGATGGATGAATCTTTCCCACAAGATCGAGCCCCCATTGACAGAAAGGCTAGGTTGAAGTGAATGGTTGCAACTCCTATGTTGGTGCATGTATGAGAGTTCCATGGATTGACACTTTTGGCACTTCTTGACATATTGAAAATATTCTTTCTCCATGTTCAACCAATAATATCCCAAGCGTAGGAGTTTCTTAGCGAGAGTAATGCCACTTGAATGAGTACCATAGATACCTTCATGAACCTCTTGTAAAGCGATTTCAAATTAATCACATTCAAGAAATTGAAAGAGAGTACCATCGAGACCTTGTCAATAAAGTGTATTAGCTATCATGGTGTGTCTAGCTGCTTGATGGATAAAGTTTCATTTTTGGTTTTAGGATAGATGAGGTGGAAGGGTATTGTCTCTCAAATAGGTGTAAATATTCCCATAGATTGAGGAATTAGCTTTGACTAGATGGTACATGACTTGGGACTCAAGATTGTCATAGGCAAGGTTAAACAATTATTCCACCATGAATTCATAATGACTTCATTTTTTTGGTATTTGTAACAGAGAAGCAATGTTTTCCATGACATCTATAGCTTTGTTGTCTACTATGGGAATTTTTTCAAACTTGATCTCAACAAATTATTTCTTGAAGTCATCTACCATTCTCTTGTATGGCATCAGCTTGTCATTTTTTGTTTGATAGTCATCATTAACCTAATTTATGACTAATTGAGAGTCTCCATGGACTTGTAACTCTGTGATTTTCCATTCCACTGCTACCTTGATACCAATGATTAGTGCTTCATATTCAGGCATGTTGTTAGTGTAAGGGAATATCAACCTATAAGATTTTGGAATTTTGTGTCCTTGAGGAGTAACAAATAGGATTCTAGCACCTGATCCATGTTGAGTGTAAGACCCATCAAAGTACAATATCCATTGTTGTGCTACCATGGTGAGGACATTTGCATCTGGAAATTCAATATGCATAGGATGGTCATCTTGCAATGGTGCTTCAACTAATTGATCTTCTATTGGTTGGACTTTGATTTCTCTTCTATCCACGTACTGGATGCCAAATTCACTCACTATCATCACCCACTTTTCTAGTCTTCCGGTTAGATTGTCTTTGTTGAGTAGATATTTCAATGGATCTATCTTGGCTATCAATTTGATGGTATGTGTTAACATATAGTGTCATAATTGTTGAGTAGCAAATACTACTGCGAAACAAGCCTTTTCAATGAATGTGTAGTTAAGTTCATAGCCATTCAATGTTCTACTGATGTAGTAGATCACCCTTTCTTTTCTTGTAGAGTCTTCTTGTGCTAGCAAAGCTCCCAAAGATACCTCAGTAGTTGCTATGTAAAGTATGAGTAGTTTTCCCTCTGTTAGTGGTACCAAGATAGGTGGATTCATCAGATATTGTTTCAATTGATTAAAGGCAGCTTCATATTTTTCATCCCATCTGAAAGAAACATTCTTGTGTAGCAAATGAGTAAAAGGATGACTTTTGTCTACCATTTGTGCAATGAATCTTCCTTGTAGAGATCTTAATTGGTTGATGATCCTAGGAAGTGACATTTCCATGATTGATTTGACTTTTTTTGGATCTACTTTGATGCCTTTAGCCAATACTACGTATCGTAAGAGTTTGCTGATGTTACACCAAATACACACTTCTTTGGGTTTAACTACACATTGAAATTTTCCAATCAAGTGAATATTTTATCCAAGATTTCCAAATGTCCTTCCTTGGTGAGTTATTTTTATACTTGGTCATCCATGTAGTCTTCCATGAATGTGTGCATCATGCCATGAAAGATTGTTGTCATTACATGCTAGTGGGTGGCTCCTGCATCTTTAATCCAAAAGGAATCACGTTCCAACAAAATATACCCCATGGGCATGTGAAAGTTGTGATTATAACCTAAAAAAACCATCCATGAGTGATAGCATAGCATTCCCTATTGTTAAGTTTACAATTATGTCTATATTGGGCAAAGGAAAGCCATCCTTTAGACAAGCCTTGTTAAGATCCCTAAAATCCATGCATATTTTGATATTGTTGTCTAGTTTAGAAACTGGTACAATGTTTGAAATCCATTTTGCATAGTCGATTGGTCGGATGAACTCTGCATCTAATTTTTTTTCAATTCTTCTTTCACCAATAGGATGATGTGTGGATGCATTTTTCTCAATTTTTTCTTTACTGGCGTCACTCCAGGTGGTAGGGATAAATGATGCATTATAATATCTGGATCTATTCCTAGCATGTCAATGTAGGACCAAGCAAAATTTATTTTTCTTTCTTTGAAGAATTTGGTGAAACTTGGCTTTTCTTCCTCTGTCATGGATGCAGCTAGGTGTAGGGTCTTTACTGTTTCTGTTGTGCCAATGTTTATGGATTGTGTAGGCTCAACCAAGACTAGAGATATCTCATGATAATGCTCAGGAAGAGTGTCAAATATCCCATCCTTTAGTTCCTCAAAGAGGTTTTCACCGTTGGATACACTCTTTCTTTTTACTTTTTCTTGATCTAATACCATCATTGCATGGTTTTCACCATTAGATCAATTTTTGATATTCATTATTTTGTAGCTAATAGATTGAAACTCTCCTTGTTTGAAGCTTCATTATGAGATTCAGTAGTGAAACATGTTTCTGGCTTTTCAGAACAAAGGAAGTTAACAATGGTATCATCATCTGCAAAGATAGTGATATCAAGCAACTCAATTTGTTCCCAGTCAATGAGTTCGAGATGTACCAAAGGTAAGGAATCATCGAATTGGTCAAGATCAAAGTCGGTAAGTGTCAAGATGGAAATTTTTTTAAGGTGTTCAAGAGAAATTCCAAGTTCTATAATGTTACTCTCCTCTAAATGATCTATCTCGCTCGATGTTTGATCATCCTCACTAGAGTCATCAATATGTAATGATCCAGATTCAAGTGGTCTAGACCCTAAACTTTGTCCCTCCATATGTATGGGTGCATACCTCTTTATCACATCAATTTCTTTGTCTTAAAAATATACTTTAGATAGTGAATCCCATTCATACTCATTTGAGTTTGTTTCAAAACTATCTTACAATTGGAGGATTCGCTCACAAATCTGTTGCTTGGCTTCTTTTGTCTCTTCTTTGTATCCTAGCCCTATCTTGTCTTTTGCATTGATTGTGATAGGTTGAATTGGTTCCACAATACCTTCTTTTCTTTTGTTAATAAGACCTTTTCCTTCATATCCCATCTTTTCTAAGATTGTGACTCCTTTACCATATGGCTTTGTTAGTACATTGAAATTTGATGCATGAGATGCTTCTTCATCTTTGTAAAGCCAATTTAGAACATCTTTGTCTTCAGATTCATCAACTAGAGTGCCTGCTTTTACAAATTTACCATCAAATAGTGTGGTTGTTGTATGTCAAATATTTGTCCAAAACTTGGCAAAGTATATCTTTTGCAACTAGTTCCACATAAATTGGAAATACTATCAGTCCTTGAGAGGATCTTTCTTCATCGTCATAAGCTTTTATGGTGATCTTTCTTTTGGAATCTATGGTTTTTTCTGAATATCCCAATGCATAGATAAGATTTAAGGTGTAGATATTTATACCAGATCCTCCATCTATTAAAATGTTTTTGACCCTATGTTTATGGATTAGAACCTCAATATGGAGTGGAGCATTGTGGGGATGAGTAAGGGATGCATCATCATTTTTTGAGAATGATAGGCAATGGGGTGTAGTCAAATTTCCCACCATGGCTTGGAATTGACAAACTTCCAAATTTGTTCATACTGTGGTGTCCACTAAAGCCTTTTCTAGAATTTCTTTATGGGCTGGTGAAATTTTAAGAAGTTCCAATATGGATATATACGTTGGAATCTTTTTCAATTGTTCTATGATGTTGTATTTATTTCAAGGGGTAGTAGGTGTTTGTAATGTACTTCCTTTCAATACAAACTTGGACTGCGCTCTTGTGGTCACATTGACTAGCAAGTTGTCTTGTTTGTTGTTGATTTTGATGATGTTGATTTGATTGTCAGTTGTAACAATGTCTTGTTTGTGCTCAATTGTGATGTCATTAATTTGATTATCAACTACAACAATGTCTTGTTTGCCATTGGTTTGATCATCAATGGAAAAAATGTGAAGGATGATAGAATCATAGACATAGTTCGCATTTTTCCCTTTGGCGTTTGTTGAAGAGGATTCCCCTTTTTCATAGTTAGGTAGAGGATTTTTAAATGCTCCATGATCAACATTTTTTTGAGGTCCCACTATTGATATTTCATGTCTATCTATCAAATCTTGCACCAAATTTTTTAGTTGCATGTAATCATTTGTTTTATGACCTTTGTTTCTATGAAAATCACAATAATGTGCATCATTCCACCATGATGGTTGGACTCTTAGTTCCCAATCTTGTGCCTATGATAGTGTTATGAGTTTGGTTGCAAGAATTTCTTTCAATTTTGATTCAAGTGACTATCCCAAAGGTGTGAATATTCTATGATTTGATGGTGTTCGATATGGTGTTGAAGCTGGTTTAGATTCATTGTTGTTTTGGTTGTTGTTTTGATTATTTTTGGGTGTAATTCCTAATAGATTGAAGACTGGTTTTGCATTATGTGTTTCACTACACCATTATTACCAACATTCTTATTTCTTTGCTAGAATTTGGGTTTCTCATTGTTTTTATAATGATTGGAGGAGTTTTCTGAGTTGTTCCCTTCATTATAGATTTTTAACACTCTTCTTTTAACCAAGGCTTCCTCAATCTTGAGTCCATTTTCAATCATCTTTTCAAAGCTAGGTGGAAATTGAAATTTGAGTCCATAGCTCATCTCATCATTTAGATTATAATGAATATTTCCATCTTTTTTTTTTTAGGTATAGGATGAGGATATCTAGCAAATAATATTCTCCATCTTTGTAAAAATGTGAGGAATGATTCACCCTTTTTTTGTTTTATGTTGTAAATATCTTTCATGGTTATCTCATGTTGAATGTTGTAGAAATATTGAGTGATAAACTTATTGACTAGCTCTTCAAATGATCTAATACCTAGTGGAAGTTTTGAAAACCATTCCATGCATTGACCACCCAAACTTCTTGTAAACAATCTCATTAAATAGGTCTCTTCATGTGAAAATTCCAAGCTCATTGTGTGAAATTTTCTTACATAACCTATAGGATCATATTTACCATTTTATTTGTCATATTTTGGAAGATCACAGTTTGGTGGAAATGGTATCATGTTCAAACTTTTATCAAAAGGATAAGGGCAGATATCTTGTAACAAATATCTCTTGGTTGTTCCTCTTTGCATGTCTTGGATTTGTTGTTGACCATTTTGCATTTGTTGGGTTAAAGCATGCATTAGATCTATGTTTTGTGAATCAACTTTTGTTCTCTTAGGAGTTCCATCCAGTTGGTTGATATCAAAGTCATTAGGTAGTTTCACACCTTGGTTTTCCAGCATCAAAAATTATTTCTCTCCATCTTTTTCTAGAATTTTCCCCATGAATTTGTGAAATTTAGGGTATTGTTGAGTGTGTTAAATGTTCTCATCTATTATTTCATTCATTTCAGGTTGGTGGAATCTATGAAAGAGATTTTCTTTAGCTTCATCCATGGTGGTTTGAGTTTCAATTTCTTTCTCTTTGAGTTTTTGTTTTTGGGCTCTTGTTAAAACATGCATACAAGTGATAAAGGTTTTTCTATACTTTGATCTTTGTTTAAGGAGTGCCAATGAGATACCCAAGTCAAATAGAATGATGGATTCTATTGATGAGACTAGGTTGAATTTGATTGTACAATGTTTTGTTTCATGATGAAGGATGATGGATCCTGATGATGAAACTCAGCTAAACAATCAGAGATAGATTTGATGATAAGGCACTTTAAGATGGTTTGATCCAAGTTTAGTTAAAGGAAATTCACTTACAAAGGCCTATTTTTTCAAGTTTAAACTGATGTTTGAATGAGGAATGATTTGTGCTCTAGAAAGGATCCCTAAATCTAGTTTTAATTGTATGAAAGATGTTCAAATTAGCTCTTTGTTTGTGAATTAGATGGATGTGCTAAAACATGGTGCAAATGTGCTAAAAGATGGCACATATGCACTAAAACAGAGCTCAGATGCTCTAGACTATCCCCTAGATGCGCTAGAACAGAAAATGTATGTGTTGAAAGATATTATAAATATGTTGGAAAATACTATGTATGCACTGATTGATGTTGTAAATGCATTGGAAAAGACTATGTATGCACTGAAAGATGTTGTAGATGTGCTAAAAAAAGCCAAATATGTGCTAGACTACCCCCAAATATGGTTCAAGTTATCTGACATACGTTCAACTTAGTTATCTATAGGTAAATGCACTAAACAGATTATAAATGTGTTGGAAGATGGGACAAATGCGCCAGAATATGGACTATATGTGCTGAAAGGTGAAGCCAATGTGCTAGAAAAGACTCTATATGGATTGAAAGATGTGATGGATGGACTAGAACAAGCCAAAGATGCATTGGATTATGGGGAAAATGTGCTATAATAAACCCTAGATGAGCTGAAAAATGAGATGAATGTGCTAAAACAAAGTTTGGATGCACCAGACTATGAACCAAATGCACTATAATAGGAAGTGCATGCACTAAACTAGAAATGGTCACTATTTTGGAATTTTGTCTAGTTTTCCCATTTTTGGATCTGTGAATTGAGTGTTTTATGGATGGATGATCTTCTGAACAATAAGTTTGCCTAGTTTTCTTATTTTTTAATCATGTGAATTTGGTGTTTTTAATGGATGATCTCTTGAAAAATGATTTCAAACACAAGTAGTAAAATAGTTGTTTCACCCTATGATCTAAACATTAAGTGTATGTTCAAGGATCTGGTTTGATCCCTTTGATTTCCACTGGTATTAAACAATAGAAAATAAATCAGTCAGACCCAATGTCAAGGGTCATTAATAACATCACAACCCACATCTTAGAACTACGTTAGCTCACATAGCCATATCACTCTCTAGAGGGAACCCGTGTTTTCACCTTTTCTAGGTTTTAACCAAAATTCAATCCCTTCACTTTCGGCTAGTAATCCCTTGTAGTTATATGGTGAGTATCTTGGGAGCAAATTCTTCCCTCCCCTTGCACTGTGAATATTAAAAATGTTCAGAAATTGACTCGGTTGGCTGCTACAATTAAAGTTCTTAGTAAGGGTTTTCATTTGGTGCAGAAAAATGATAAACTCCCTCAGGAGACCTCCCAACCTTTAGAACAAAGGCTTTGGGGATGGTTATCAATGCACACTACCGTTGAATGTGATTTTCCACACAATCACATTTGATTATAGTGGGTTGGAATACTTGTCTTTAGCCTTCCCACTTAGGTCATTCCCTTAGGGTGTGTACTTTTTCCCACTATGGTAGGCCTTCTAAAGGTGTTATTGCAATAAATGAAAGAGTGAGTTTGGCATTCTAGTCACCTAGTGAAGGGGATAGCATAGGCCTATCACTTTAGAAGTGCAATATGCATGGTATTCATTAACCTCGTAATTAAACTAGATGCCTAATTTAATCAAAGAAAAATAATAATAACTTCATCCCCTACAACGCCATTAGTAGTTTCAGATAATTGTCTTTGACAATGTTTAAAGCATCTGCATAACAAAAAGACATCTATCAATTTCCAGAATTTTAAGTTTCTACAAATAAAGATAAATGCGCTAAAATAGAAACCATATACACTCAAATATTCACTATATGTGCTATTCTGGAAAGTAGAAATGAAAACCCAAATCCTGTATGCACCAGAAGAGGATCAAATGCACTGAAAGATGCCACATGTGTGCTAAAACAGAGACTGAATGGGCCAAAATATCAAGTATATGCGCTAAAACAGTGACTGGATGCACCAAAAGACCAAGTAAATGCACTGAAAGAATCTTTAGGTGCACTACATTAAAATTCACAATCAAACCTATCGAAAAAAACTTGCTAGAAAATTTTAAAAATGGGGCTAGGCCCGACTGTGGGTGCCAAATTTATGTGTGTATGAAATCTGCGAGTGCATAAGAAAATAATACAACACACCAATGAAACATTATATTAGGGAATTCAAATGATAATCAAATTGAATCAACAAACTCTCTAATAGTGTCTCAGTGTCCTCTATCTCCAATTTCAAGTCATAATGGCTCTCAGATTGTGTATGCACATGAATTTCCAATGGAAATGCAAGAAATCTTCCTACATGATTGATTACTAAAATGATGTAAATGATAGGCCAAGATTAAGATGTTTCTATGATATTGATAATGTAAATGATGGGGTTATACTATTGAAATTAAGATGCAACTAATGGTAAAGCCATGATTAATCTAAATAATGCTAAAATGACAATGCTATAATGCTCAGATAACAATGCTCTCTAAAATTTTGCAGAGTTTAATTGTGCCAAGCTCTCGATATGAAATGTTGTAAATGAGACTCTATTTATAGATTTCTCCAAGGCATCAATCTATGTGGTAGGATTCAACGGTCTGGATTTGATCTAGAGAGATGGACAGTTGAGAGTGAAGAGGTTGGAGAGGATCAAGGAGAGTGTTCCCTTTAGAAGAAAAAATTGCCAAGTGTGGAGGGGAATCAAATGGAGGTGAAGGCCAAGTGTCTTAAAATTGATTATAATTTGTTGAAGATAAATGCTAATTAAATATTAAGAATATTTAATTTCATGAGACACATGATGAGGTGGAAGATGAGAAGTTAGTAAAAATTTGACTAAATTCAAATTTAATAAAAGGGAGTTAAATAAGAAAAACTAATTAAAATTGTTTATTTAATTAAAACATGAAGAAAAATGATTTAGAATAAGAAGAATTAAAGAAATTTTTGAACTATATAAATAAATCTTATCAATTTATTTATAAGTAGACGAATTAAAGATTATTAGTTAAATAACTTGTATTTAATTAATTTCCTCCATACCAATTTTAAGTGTATACAGTTTTAAGTTGAAAAGAGGTTGATGCCCATCGGAAAATGATGGAATTTTTTAAAAAATTCCTTGTGTGGTTGAAGGAAAGGTTGGTTGTAAAGTTTTGGAAGTTGAAGCAATAAAAGTACTCTATTTTTGGTAATTCCAAAACATTTTTTTCTATCTAGATGAGTGGTACAGACACGTACGGTCACTTCATGGTGTGATACCAATTGTAAATGAAAGATATAAATGAATATACTTTCTTCTATTTTCATTGCACTCAATTTCATTGAGTTTTGATGGAGTTATGCACATTTTACTGCAAACATGTTTGAAACCCTTGTTAGGGTAATAGTGAGCAAACAAATCAATTTTGAAGGCTTTCATAAAAAATAACCTGTCTTGGTTCCAAGACATGTTGTATAAGGCATAAATGGGTGTCTGAAAATATATTTACATTCTTGATATCATGTCTTCATTGAAATTTATGGCCAAAAGCCTCAAATTGTTGCTACCAAGTTTGTCAAGCAATTAGGCATTTGAACCACATAGGACTTAGGGTTTGGAGAACACTTGGGAAGTTGTTTGAATTGCTTTGAAATGTTAAGACAGACCCTATAAGACATGTTTGAGTCATTGGTTTGAATAATTGAGGCTTGGAGAGTGAAACCTCTACTGTGAATTAATTGGATGAGCTAATTAGGCCTAGTTCCAAAGTGTAGCAATAAATTTTTGACTTTGTCATTCCAAAACAACCACCCCTAAATTTTGAGTATATTTAAGAACTTCCAAATGAGTATCCAAAATAGCTTTTAGATTGTGGGTATGAATTTTAGTTTGAAATTATAGTAGGAAAATAGTCTATGGAGTGCTACTAGAAGTTGAGGCCTTGTGTGCAAGAACCCACCATAAATACATGAAGGCTTGAAGAATTGATTGTTTTAGATTATATTGAAGCTAACCACCCCTGCTCTGAATCAAATATATAGAAATAGTGGGAGAAGATGGTGCAAGAGCACCTAATGGATTTTATGCCTCCATGAGGCCATTTTGTAAAATTTGATTTAGTTTTATGTTTGAAGCATGTAATAAGGTCATTTATACCATATTGAACTTGTTTGAGCTAGTAAATAGATTATTAGATGGTTCATGAGTTCATTTTACAAATGTTGTCAAAAGTGTAAAATGTTGTCATGTTACAAAAATGTAAAATGGGAAAGATGAAGGGTCAAAGCTAGTTAGTATTTGAAAGGTTGGTTTGTAACTATTGAAATAAGTTGTAATAGGCATAAAAATACCTTGTATGGTTGAATCAAGGGTTAGAGGTTATTTGGTGATAATTTGAAGCAATGAAGTTCACTAATTTTGCAAAATATAAACATTACTTTGTTGTTGTGGTGAATTGTATGGCATGCACAACCTTCATAAATGATTAAAGTGATTGAATGTCATAGTATTGTATTTCTAGAGCATTCTATTTTTTTTCTCACATGATTCCATGAAGAATTGAGCGAGTTATGGTGTTTTTAGTGAAAATTGTTGAAAACCCCAACTAGGGCAAGCAGTGAGTTGAAAAAATTCATAAATTTTCATCCCACAAATAGAAGCTCTTTAAAATTTGTAAAATTAACTATTTTTAGGTGTTGTTTGATTCTAAAAAGTGATAGGAATAGAAGATAATTTCTGGTGTCATTTGTGTGATTCCCTAGATTGGAAAAACATGATTTTTGAGCAAATATGAAGCATGGGTGTTAGAGTTTGATAAAAGACTTAGGGAAATAGATTTGTGATGGTTTTGTGAGAATTTTTAGGTCATATTTGATATGTGTGAGGTGATAAAGCAAGTGGTTAAATCCTAGAATTGATAGAACGAATAAGCACCTATGCCTACAAGCTTAATTAAGCCTTAAAGAAGTGAGATAATCAAAGTTTGAGGTATTTGTTACAAAGTAACCTATACCCATTTTAAGATATGTTTTAAATTGGAAAAAATGGTATCTAAATTAGTTGAGTTTATTAGGTTATGGATATCCTATGAAATGTTTCCAATATTTGGTTGTCTTTGAGTCATAGAATCCATTTTGGAGCTTATAGTCTTGAGTGAACAAAAAGGGACCCTTAATTTGGGACAGCCAAAAGAAAACCTTATATTTTGTGAAATTTGAATTCTTGCGAGTTATTGTTGGGTTTTTTATTTCATTCCCACATATTCTAAAGTGTTCCTAGAGTTTGGTGAATAATTCCAAGTTTTGGTGGCCATTTGAGATTTGTAGCCTTATTTGAACCATGCCATGTTAAAAGAGAGTAGTGCCCATTGTTGTGAAATATGCCTCTATTTGATTGAGTTTGAACTCCTACTCTACATCAATTGGTATCAGAGCTAGAAGACTCTGGAAAAGGAAAGTTGTGTGTTTATATGTTTTGTATTTTTTTAGGTTGAGAGAATCTGGATGCCAATAGACTAGGTAGTGAAGAAAAGAGGAAACCTGGGTGAGGTGTTACAAAGACAGGGAGAACCAAGGTGAGAGAGAATTACTTGAATAAAGAGAAGAATGTATGTGTTGAGGAGATACTTGTAGGTTGAGGGTTCATAAAAGAGGAAATAATAAAGAAAAAAAGAGGAAAAAGAAAAGGAAAAACAAATGGAAATTGACCAAGAGATAAAAGAGCTAAGGCAGGCTATGGAACAAATGAAAAAAGATATAGAAAGAATAGATCTTGAGTTCCAAATGGAGATGCAACTTCTTGAGAGAGAACAACAAGAAGGTGGTTGGAATTTACCCATAAGGAAAAATGTGAAATGGTCTATCAAGAGACTATTTTGAAGAGGAGAACGCAAGTGGGAATAATAGAACCTTTGTTGATAAAGGTTGAGGTGATGATGGTAGAAGAAAAAGAGAACATGGAGGTTCTATCCATTTCAAAACTTGAAAGTACCAAGACAAAAAATTTGAAGAATGATCAGATTCTGGAGAGAAATCATATTGAGTTGGTGTCAAAATTTGATATGTTGCAGGTCAAGGATGAATTGATTCTTGGAATTCAAAGTTGGTATAAAAGGTATGTTGATATGGTGTTTTCTTCAATGTTTTCAAAGGAGGATATTAGTCATTTAGTTTTTTTCATATGAGCAGTTGGTAAACTTGAGAAAGAATCATACATAGGGGTAGAATATCATATCGGAAAGGAAAAAGGTATTGGAGAAGGTTCACAAAATTTTCAAGTGAGGAGCATATCAGAGATCATACATCAGGTGGAAGGTAGCATTTTCTAATGAAGAACCAGTCACATACAAGGGATAGTGCCAAGTTTCAATTTTTGGTCCATTGGAAAGAACTACCAAGTGGAAGTGTTACTTGGAGAGCAAATAATGATATGGTTAATCATCAATATGTTGTGTAGCATAGTCCTCAAGGGAACTTGAGCTTCTTTTTAGGTGGGAGTATGGATTTAATGCCTCCATGAGGCCGTTTTGTAAAATTTGATTTATTTTTATGTTTCAAGCATGTAATAAGGTCATTTAGACCATATTGAACATGTTTGATTCAATAAATAGGGTATTAGGTGGGTTATGAGTTCATTTTTCAAATGTTGTCAAAAGTGTAACATGTTATGTTACAAAAATGCAAAATGGGAAGATAAAGCGTCAAGGTTAGTTACTAGTTGAAAGGTTGGTTTATAACTATTAAAAAAAGTTGTAAAAGGAATAAAAAGACCTTGTACCATCTAACCAAGGGTTAGAGGTTGTTTGGTGATAATTTGAAGCAATGAAGTTCACTAATTTTACAAAATTTAAACATTAATTTGTTGTTGCATTGAATTGTATGGCCTGTACGGCCTTCATGGCATGATTACATTGATTGAATATCATAGTATTGTGTTTTTAGAGCATTTTTTTTCCTCACATGATTCCATGAAGAATTGAGCAATTTATGGTATTTTTAGTGAAAATTGTTGAAAACCCCAGCTAGGACAAACAATGAGTTGAAAAAATGCATAAATTTTAATCCCACTAATAGAAAATATTTAAAATTGGTAAAATGGATTGTATTTAGGTATACTTTGACTCTATGAAGTGGTAGAAATAGAAGATAATTTTTGGTTCCATTTGTGTGATTCACTAGGCTGGAAAAACATGATTTTTGAGCAAATATGAAGCATGGGTGTTAGAGTTTGATAAAAGACTTAGGGAAATGTATTTGTGATGGTTTAGTGATAATTTTTAGTTCATATTTTATATGTTTTAGGTGATATAAAAAATGGGTAAAACCTGGAATTGATAAAACCAATAAGCACATGTGCCTATAGGCCTAATTAGGCCTTAAAGAAGCAAGACAATCAAAGTTTGAGGTATTTGTTACAAAGTAACCCATACCCATTTCAAGATATGTTTTAAAGTGGAAAAAAGGGTATCTAAATATGTAATTAAAGTCTTGGAAAGAGGTATGAATCAAAATATATGAATGACTATTCTTTTTGAAGGTTTACTAAAATATGAGGTTGTTTGAGAGGAAGGAACTCATAGAAAGATTCAAGAACTTCTTGGGTGGATTAGTTGAGTTTATTAGATCATAGATACCTTGTGAAATGTTTCCTAAGAGTTGGTTGAGTTTTTTGAGTCATAGAATCCATTTTGGAGCTTGTAGTCTTGAGTGAACAGAAAGGGGTAATTTGGGACAGTCTAAAGAAAACCTTATATTTTGTGAAATTTGAGTTCTTGTCAGTTATTGTTGGGTTTTTTATGTTATTCCCACATATTCTAAAGTGTTCCTAGAGTTTGGTGAATAATTCCAAGTGAAGGTTTCCCTTTGATAGTTGTAGCCTTATTTGAACCATGTCATGTTAAAAGAGAGTAGTGTCATTATGATGAACCCATTGTTGTGAAACATGCCTCTATTTGATTGAGTTTGAACCCCTACTCTACGTAAATTGGTATTAGAGCTACAAGAATCTAGAAAAGGAAAGTTGTGTGTTTGTGTGTGTTGTCTTTTTGTAGGTTAAGGAGAGAACCTGGATTCCAAGAGACTAGGTAGTGAAGAAAAGAGGAAACTTAGGTGAGGTGTCATAAAGACAAGGAGAAACAAGGTGAAAGAGACTTGATAGAATAAAGAGAAGAATGGATGTGTTGAGGAGATACTTGTAGGCTGATGGTGTTGGGATAGTAAATTTCTGCCTGATTTCACAAATTTTCATCCCCCTAAGTCCCTTATGAGTCCTTATCATAAGCACATTTCCCCTTCCATCATGACATTCGACTTACATTTTGCATGTTTCTCCCCGTGTTTCTATCCTATCATGCATTTTCACATTCTGGTTTGTGTCGGCGTGACAATATCGGGGTCTCCCCGATCTATTTTTCTACTTGTAAACATCTATATTTCCTATCGGCAAGACGTTTTAATTGTCATGGCGATTGGATTTTGCTTGCTAGTAGTTATTGGCATAACACCCATGCTGTTTTGGCAACAATGGAGTTATAGTTATCGGCATCATGTCATAGCAATATCTTCTTGTGTTGCTGACTCGTGTGTTGAGGATTCTGTTTGGCCTAACACATTACCTTTGGTGGAAGGTCATAGCGATCTTCCTTTGTTTCGCCGACCGTTGACAACAGATGTACCCTTCGGTGAGACTTATGGCTTTGATGTATGGTTTTGGTGAGCCCGTTGGGTCTTGTTGATAGGGTCTAACAAATGGGTTTCAGTAGGAGTTTCATTTTATCTTAGCAACACTCGAGGATGGTTGAGGTTTTTTGGTAAAGCATTGTATACTCTACAAGACGTCTTGCCGAGGGTTGGAAGCTATAGCAATATACATGAAGCAAGATAGGCTTGTCGGTGAGATGGAACTTATGTCACAACGACTCAAGGTGATAGAGGGAGGCTCTCGGTGAAACTTGGAACAATCTATGTGACTTCTCCCCGACACTACATTGTCTTGGCGAAGGTGAGTGGGAAGTGGTTTTCAGAGTAAGTGTTGCCTCGTCACGGCAACTGTGAAACAAAAGCAAATGCATTTCGGCCTAACATATTGATCTTGGTATATGGTCTCCCCGATACCTATGTGTTATAGAAAAGCAGAGTGGGAACAAAGGAATACTTTGTGTCTTCGTTATGACTAACGTGTTGTTATAGCAGCATATAGGGAGTAAAGTGCATTTTGATAAAAAAATTTGTTATCTGTATAACTTCTCACCAACGGCAAAAGGCTACAGCAAAATATAAAGGGAATAAAAGTGATACTTCTTGACTTCGACATAGCAAGTTGATGGTCATGGTGAATGTGAAGTAGGGGAACACTACCAGGGAGCAATAAGCATTATTTTGCCTTCGACATACTCTCATGACTGTCTTGGTGATTGGTTGGTAATTAAAGCAGAAATTCAAAGGGTTGTTGGCCAAAGTGTGAAGTTCTAAATATTGTTGTGGCCAACATCATTTGGGCTCAATTTCTACGGGGGCCGACATGAATTTGAAATGATATGATTCCTAATGCTAGTGTATTTATATGCACCTAGATTGTAATTGAAATATTATTAGATTTTGGATCAGATTTTAGATTAGAAGCAGTAGGTAGTTAGATGGCTACAATAGAATAATTTTCTCTCATCAGAGACTATGTGCATGTTTTAAAATGGAAAATTCAATGTGAATCAGCTGGTGTGGCAGATTGTTTCTAGTGTCAATTGTATGTTGAATTTATTGAAAAGCATTGCTAAAGCTGTCTCCAAGTTGATTCTTTCTAGTTGTTTAAATTGAAGTAACAAGCTTATTTTTAGTTTATCAATGCACATTTGTTGTATCTGTGTGATTAATTGACTGGTTCTCTCAAGTAGAGATTAAATCCTTGTTGTTGATCACAGTAATCAGGGAGATTCATCTGGATTCTTAAAGTAGAGCTTAGTAATCATAATCCTGCATTGTTAATACAAGTTATGAACGGATCAGATGCCTACAATTTGATTTTCTGCCAAAATAAGTTTCTCACTTCTGTTTCATTTGACTCCACATACCCAACAAGGAACTGGTCTCTGTATTTCATCATTTTGAATTCACTTAATTTCTTTACATCTATTAATTCAGCATTTTAGGATTTAGATCAGAAGATTGCTATCAAGTTTGATTTTAATTTGTTCACTATCATCTGCCATTGTGGACAAAGTATTTTAGAAGGATAATCATAAGATAAGTCTGCTCAATTCAAAAGGTACACCCGCCTGGGTTTAGCAACACCTAAAGAGTAGAAGGTTGAGTTCTCTTGACCTTGTCTATTACCCTAAAGTGTATCGAGAGATTGGTAGCCTCTTGAGGCATTTGGCCTGCATTTTTGAGAGCTAACAGATGGTTCACAAAAGAGGAAAAAGAACAAGCAAAACAAATGGAAATTGACCAAGAGATAAAAGAGTTGAGGCAGGCTATGGAAAAAATGAAAAAAGAAATAGAAAGCATGGATCTTGAGTTTCAAATGGAGATGCAACTTCTTGAGAGAGAACAACAAGAAGGTGGTTGGAATTTACCCATAAGGAAAAAGGTGAAATGGCCTATCAAGCAAATTATTTTGAAGAGGAGAATGCAAGTGGAAATAATAAAACCTTTGTTAATAAAGGAAGATGATAAACAAACCAAGCAAGATGAGGTGATGATGGTAGAAGAAGAAGAGTACATGGAGGTTGTAGCCATTTCAAGATTTTAAAGTAATAAGACAAGAAATTTGAAGAATGATCAGATTGTGGATGAAAATGATATTGAGTTGGTTTCAAAATTTGATATGTTGCAGGTCAAGGATGAATTTATTCTTGGAATTCAAGGTTGGTATAAAAGGTATGTTGATATGGTGTTTTCTTCAACTTTTTCAAAGGAGGATAGTAGTCATTTATTTCTTTTCATATGAGTGGTTGGTAAACTTGAGCAAGAAGCATACATAGGGGCAGAATATCAGATGGGAAAGGAACAAGGTATTGGAGCAGGTTCACCAAAGTTTTCAAGTGAGGAGAAAATCAGAGATCATACATCAGGTGGAAGGAAACATTTTCTAGTGAAGAACCAATCACACACAAGCGAAAGTGCCAAGTTTCAGTTTTTGGTCCATTGGAAAGGACCACCAGATGGAAGTGTTACTTGGAGAGCAAAGAATGATATGGTAGCACAGTCCTTAAGGGTACTTGAGCTTCTTTTTGGTCGAGAGTATGGATTTTATGCCTCCATGAGTCCATTTTGTATAATTTGATTTAGTTTTATGTTTGAAGCATGTAATAAGGTCATTTTGACCATATTGAATGTGTTTGAGTTAGTAAATAGGTTATTAGGCGGGTCATGAGTTCATTTTGCAAATGTTGTCAAAAGTGTAAAATGTTGTCATGTTACAAAAGTGCAAAATGGGAAGATGAAGGGTCAAGGTTAGTTAGTAGTTGAAAGGTTGGTTTGTAACTTTTGAAAAAAGTTGTAAAATGCATTAAAATATCTTGTATGGTTGAACCAAGGGTTAGAGGCCGTTTGGTGATAATTTGAAGAAATGAAGTTCACTAATTTTTCAAAATTTGAATATTACTTTGTTGTTGCAGTGAATTGTCTAGCCTGCATGGACTTCATGGTGTGATTATAGTGATTGCATGTCATAGTATTGTGTTTCTAAATAATTTTGGTATTTGTGTCACGTGATTCCATGAAGAATTGAACAAGTTATGTTTTTTAGTGAAAACTACTGAAAACCCCAGCTAGGGCAAGCAGTGAGTTGAAAAAATGCATAACTTTTCATCCCACCAATAGAAACTCTTCAAAATTGGTAAAATGGATTATTTTTAGGTGTATTGTGATTCTAAAAGGTGGAAAGAATAGTAGATAATGTTTAGGGTTGTTTGTGTGATGCCCCATGCTAGAAAAGCATGATTTTTGAGAAAATATGAGGCACGGGTGTTAGAGTTTGATAAAAGACTTATGGAAATGGATTTGTGATGGTTTGGTGAGAATTTGAAAGTAACATTTGATATGTGTAAGGTGATAGAGCAAGTGGGTAAAACCTGGAATTGATAGAACCAATAAGCACATGTGCCTATAAGCCTAATTAGGCCTTAAAGAAGCGAGACAGTCAATGTTTGAGGTATTTATTACAAAGTAACCTATACCCATTTCAAGGTATGTTTTAAAATGGAATTTTTTTTATCTAAATCTATCATTATAGTATTGGAAAGAGGTCTGCATCAAAAGATATGAATGATTGTTCTTTTTGAAGGTTTACTAAAATATGAGGTTGTTTGAGAGGAAGGAACTCATAGAAAGAGTCTAGGACTTATTGGGTGGATTATTTTAGTTTATTAGGTCCTGGATACCCTGTGAAAGGTTTCCCAAGAGTTGGTTGAATCTTTGAGTTATAGAATCCATTTTGGAGCTTGTAGTTTTGAGTGAACAAAAAGGGGTAATTTTGGACAGTAAAAAGAAAACCTTATATTTTGTGAAATTTGAGTTCTTGCGAGTTATTATTGAGTTTTTTATGTCATTCCCACATATTCTAAAGTGTTCCTAGAGTTTGGTGAATAATTCCAAGTGTTGGTGGCCCTTTGAGAGTTGTAGCCTTATTTGAACCATGTCATGTTAAAAGAGAGTAGTGCCATTATGATGAACCCATTGTTGTGAAATATTCCTCTATTTGATTAAGTTTGAACCCCTACTCTGCATCAAAAGAAATCACTATTGGTTTCTCAAAAAAACCTCCACTAAACCACCAAGAATGATCCGGTGGACATTTTTTAGTGAAAATTGAAGTGTCTCATTTTTCTCCAAAATCTGCACCATCAGAAAGAGCTCATCGTCCTGATTCCAACGCAACTCGAACGGAGAGAAAAGGAGTCCGTTTGCACGAGTTGTGGCCAGTCAAACCTTTGGTCAAACCAGGATCAGGGGCATCCAAGAAGCGAAAAAAATGATTGTTTTAGAAGTCGACGAAAGCAGTGTCAAGTCGAAGAGCTCGTCGAGAGGATTCCGACTGTGTTCGTTTGGTCAAAATCCGACATCATATGCGAGAGTTATCAGCGGTCAAAGTTGCAGTTGACTTGGTGGACAGAGGGTATAGAGATGACGTCATCAGCCGTACAGCTAATGTCAGCATGCGGTACGAAATCTGAAATGAACCAATCAGAAGTTGACACGTGTCTGTCCGTACGGTCCGTACATGTCGACGTGGCCTGATGATGTGGCAGGTGACGTCAGCAAGGTCGATGAATCAGGCGTTGACACGTGTCCTCCGTACACATAGTCAGCATTTGCGTGGCACACAGGTGGCAGTGACGTGTTTTTCTCAGGCAATCATATTCTGCCACGTGGCAGCATAGTCTGTGTATACGTGGAAGCCGAGTCAGGTTGTTCAGCGAATGGTATTGTGACACATGTACTCTGAGTCAGCGGATACATCAGCAATGACGCGTCACCATCGGCGAATTAGTATTCGACACGTGGCTGAAGTTCTCTGCATTTTCCATCGGCGAATTGGAGCTTGCCACGTGGCACCCTCCTGGTGCGACACGTGGCAACAACTTTTCTTCCCTCTCAGCGGCGGTTGTCAGTTTGTTAAAATGTTGTTGGGGGATTTGAACCCCCAACCTCGCACCTCCAATTATTCCGCGTAGCCATTGCACCCAACCACCGACGCTCACCTATTTATGGAAGCGGTTTCCTTTTGTTATAGAGGTCAGTTGAATTCGTTCAAAAAATGTGCGGCCGGTGGGATTTGAACCCCGCACCGGCCGGGTGAGTAAAAGACTTAGGGGCCGTTGAGCCACCGAATTTTCTATGTATTATGGTGGCATCAGTTTTATTTAAGGAGTAAGTTGAAACCGAATGCCATAAAATAATACTACTCCCCTAATTTATAAAAATTAAACAAACAAATATCCTTTTTAAAGGATTTAATCAAACCTCCCAAACGGAAAAAGCTCGAGAATAAATAAATGGAAGGGCTAAAATTAATTTGGGAGATTTTTAAGTAAATAAAGGGGGATTATTAAAGATTATTAGGGGAAATTTTTAATGATTTTTATGCAAAATTGGGAGATTTTTGAAGATTGTTATGTATTTTGGAGAGATAAGGTGGATTTGGGAAATATTTTGTAAATCAATTGGTTAGTAACCAAATTGAGCAAATTTTATGTATAAAAGGAGGGTGTAAGGTGAGAGTGGAAATAAGTTTTTTTCCAGGTGACAAAGTCTTGAAGCTGTGGAGATAATCAAAGAGAGGTCTTGTTGAAGAGTTTTCAGATCATTCTTGCATATCAGAGTGTCGTTACGCTACCGAAATGCTTGGAGAATGATTGTGGTGCATTGTAATCGATTTTGGAGTTAATCAGATTGGTCTCTCTATTGGAGTGGACCCGGAGACGTAGTCACATTCTGTGACGAATTCCGTTATCAACTGTTTGCACTTCTCTTCTTCTCTCTCTTTCTATCTCTCATTTCCTTTCTTTCTGTTATAATCACCTTGTTATTACTTTCATTCTGTTATTTCCTTAAGTTAATTTTGTTTTAATTAACTTGAAATAATCATTGTAAAAGCATTGTAAAAGTTTAAGCATTTAAACTGCAATCTAGTCTAGATCCTATACAGATCAAAGAAAGCCTATCACTTTCTACCTTCCAATGCTCTATCATTTGGCATAGTTTCCTCAAACGGTTTCTGGGTTTGGTGTGCCTCATCTCCAACTTTTGGATTATTTTGAAATTCTTAATTTTGTTACCATATGAGAAACTTATGGTTGTTTTATTGAGACTAGGTCTCACAATTATGACCTAGACATGCAACAACATACAAAGCATGTGGCCAACATGCAAATACATGCAAGGCATGCAAAAGATTATGCAAGAACTTGTAAGAAAAGTGGTCCCTTCTTGTAAACGAATTCCCAAGAATTATATTCCCTTTGGAGATGCTTTAGAAACATTTATCAAAGCATAATTCTCTCAAAAATTACCTCTTGAAATCACCACAAGGGAAAATTATAATCTTGTAAATGGAAATATTTATTCTCTTAACCCCTGAGCCCTTATTGAAAATAAAAATAAAAATGAAATAACAATATCTTTGGTGACACAAGATTTCCATTTCACCTTGGATACTCCTGCATCAAAATGGATATTTTAATTTTTCTTTGGGTTAGGTAAAAAGGATGCTTAGAGCAATTAATTAGCATAATGCACCATAAGCTTCATCAAATTTATCAAAACATTCTATTTTCCACTGCATCCCTCGGTTCAAGATCTATACCCATTGTCACCCATTGTATTTTCATTTAAATTTCCATTATCTTCATCCTCTCATAATAATTTTATGGTGTGAGAGTAAAAATTTGGGATCTATCCATGATGATTGCAAAAATTTGAAATAAAACAACCCTTTCATTAAAAAAAATCCATTTGAATTCACTTTTTCCCCTAAATCAAGATTTATAAATAAATATCTTAATTCTATCAAAGAATACATATAACTAATGCAGATTTATGAAAATAATAATTTAATGGCTATGTAGAGCATGGAACCAACTTTCTAATGCCAATTTATTTAATAAAAATTTGCCTTTGTATGGCTAAGATATTTTCATTTTCATGAAATTTCTCCTTTAGGAGAGAAAAAAACTTTGAAAAGACTATTGACAACTTGAAAATATTGTTCATGGCTAGAAAACACTATTCATGACTAGAAAAACATTTCTCACACTTGAAACACTATCACATCTTGAAAATATTATTCATTCCTTAAACATTGTTCATAACTTGAAAAAATGTTGTTCATGCCAGAATTATTATATCTATTGGAAACATTTTTCATAGCTTGAAAAAACATTGTTCATGCTAGAAGTATTATTTCTTTTGGAAACATTGTTCATAGGAAGTTATAAAACCTCAAAATAACTACTCCAAAATCTTATGAGTCTAAATTTGGAATGATTTATATGGATCTATGGTTTTTGACACCTTTTGAATATGGCGGTGAGGTACTTTTTACACCAAGATGCACCAATTGTACCCTTATGGATAAAACTCTTAAAATTTGAAGAAAAATTTATAAATTTGGTGCTCTAATACCATGTTAGAGTTTGGATCTTGTAATATTTATTCTACACAAGAGAGAAAATAAAAAATATAAAAGATTGCTAAAACTAATAAAATTCCTTAATCACAAAATAAATAATTACATAAGAAATATATTTCACATACAGTAGAAAAAGCTAAAAATAAATATTATCCTAGATGATAAGATAGACAACTAAAAATAGAAAACCTAATTATGACTCACTAATAAACTTAAGGCAATATGTGGAATATCGTAATTATGATATGTGTGTCCAAAATATAAAGATCACACTAACAATCCATTTGTTCCTATACACGAGAACTACCATAGAGGACCCACATAACCATTTCTTGACTAATAGGAAATAGTCATGACATCCATTCAATATATTGTTACACCAAAAATATATAAGATAAAACCAATTTTATTTTCAAATATCCCTTAAAGCATATTTATTTTGGCTTCATTTAGCTTCAACTATGATCAATGATCTAGATCATTCTAGTTCCAAAATTTACATATTTGGTAATTCCATAGATGCCAAAGATTTTCATCCCCTTAATCTATCAATCTATAAATATTGAAAAGATTGAGACATGGAGATACATAACATGTACATGATCCTACTAATTTATGCCTTCAAACTCCACCTAAACATTGATATAGATCAATGGTCTAGATCAATGAACCTCCCAGATCAATGGTTGTGGCATATTATTAGACCTTCAAAGTAATCAACAATGTAATTTGTTAATCTATATAAACCAATGAAACTCTTGTTGAAAAAGACAACTAAGAGGGGGGGTGAATCAGTTGTCACAAATTTAAACCTTAATTCATCCACCAGAACTAATCCTTAACAATGCTTAAATGATTAAACATCAAATACTAGTGCAGAAACTGAAAACCATCACACAAACACAATAACACTAGATTTACGTGGAAAAAACAATAAGGGAAAAACAATGGTGAGGATTAAGTCACACTATAGGAATATCAAAACTGATTACAAGAGGCTCACTTCCTAAGAAATAAGGATCACTGCCAAAAAAAGGACTCACTATCTAGATTAGGACTCACTAGCCAACATGGCTAACAACCCAAAGAGATCACTACCATAGAGATACAAAGAAGATAGAAGAGATACATTACAAAGAGAAGACAATCTCAATGCAATAGAGAAATCCACCACAATTTTCTCAACCACTTGCAAACATGCATGAATGATAGAGTACACCTTCTTCTCACTACATTTGGAAACTCAAGATTTAGGCTTCTTACTAATCTACCACACTCACTAATTCACATCAATCTTGCATTTATCACTCTATTTCTTTTCACTTATCTCTCTTTCCTCTTTCTATGCTTTATTCGCCACTAACTCATCCTATATTTATACTATCTTCAACTTTGAAACATATCCAAAGTTGGCCATCCAAATTAAAATTCAAATTAGGTTGGCGCCAAAACATCTTAGGGTGGAATTAGAATGAGGGAAACAAAAACACATGCTTCATAATGACTCAAATAGATCCAACACACTTTATCAACTCCAAAGGTAGTGTTTAACACAAGGTCAACCAAACTAGTGTAAAACACAGAACAATTAAGCATGAACCTTCTAGATACAAAAATTATCTTCAATACAATCAAAACAACTCAACTCTAGAACCGCAAGTCATACTTCTTTAAAAAGATAAATCCATAAAAACATGTCTCCCACACCTTAACTAGAACAAAGAAAACCACAGTTCACAATTAGTGAATATAACTCGCACTGTATAATGAATCAACAACAAAAAATCTAGATATATAAACTTCTAAAAACCATGACCAACATATCTAAACCACACAAAAATTGTTGGTAGATTGTTGGATGTTGTGGATGTGTTGTCATTCATATCAACACTATTAGCATTTTGTGTATCTATTGTTGTATAAGTCGAGGATATTGAGAAAATTATAAGAAAAAGTGTTATAGGCTCCTAGTGGAACTGTGCAGGTCATGAAGGCGTTTTGTTTTGTATGTAAAAGATTAGATAATGTGGATTAAAGGGTTTATTGTTGAGTATGTCTAGATCATCTACCAGAAGTTTCTAAGGTTCGCGTGAAGTTTTGTGTTAGTTATGGTCTGACAGTGTTTTGTTGGTCACTGTCAATGTTCCTAAATGAAGATTGTGTGATTCTAGTTATCTCAATTGTTGTAGATGCTTCTTTGTTGTTTCTTGGTGTTCTCAGATGTCTCTAGTTCATTCTCTATCTTTGTGGTATGCCCACATTGATCCATGTGCTTGTGGTTGAAGATCTTCTTGCGCATGTTCAGTTTTTCTATTCCTAGCTAACATGTTGAGGATTTTTAAGGCGAAATTAATTAAAGTATTTTTCTATTGGAGATATTAATTTGGGTCTCTACTATGTTGTGGTTGACCTTGGTGGGTTCGCATTAAAATTTAGTTGTTAATTTGGGCCAACATTGCAAATATAATTTAGCTTTCTTGGCCAACCATGTTGTGATGAAATCTCTTGTAGCAGATATATAAGAGTGATTGTGTGATCGGTGGAATGTATGCTTCATGTGCTCCTATGTGTATATGTGTGAATATCATTACTGAGCAGGGTGTGAAGAAGATTGTGCGAAGTGTGAAGAAGTGTTGAGTTTAATTGGACCTATAGTCAGGCTTGAGCAGAAGCTATTTTTTCAGTTCATATCCTCCAAATTTTTAATCCAACTTTGTTGGGTACTGAGCCCCTTTTGTAATTGAGCAGTGAGCTCTAGGCAGTGTGCCTGAATGCATGTGCATTCCCCTTATTGTTTTTCATTATACTTTTAGCAGGGTATAATCTTGTGGAATAACATCCACTGTGGTTTTTCCCCTAACAAGGTTTCCACGTAAAAAATCTTGGTGTTCTTTGTATCTCTGATGTGTTAATTGCTTATGGTTAATTGTTCATTCATCAGATCTGAGATGAAGGATAAGTTAAGTTAGAAAAAGTTTAAATTTTTGAGACAAATGATTCACCCCCCCTCTCAGTTGTATGTCCTTGTTTTTCCAATTGTATATGCATAAAATTGGTCATGTCTGATTAATCCTAGCATTTAATTAAATATTTATTATTTAATTAATTTCCTAAAGTCTTCTACATATGATTAAATTTAATTAATTTAATTATAGTGTTCATCCAATTTATTCTTCTATCATAATTAAATAAATCAATTTTATTTAATTATTTCACATTCATATGTCCACTTGATTAATTAAATAAATACACTTTATTTATTTTAATTAATTATCACTTTTTGAATATAATTAAGTCTTTTTGATTTAATTAAATTTAAATATTTCTTTCCAAAAATCTTTCTTCTAGTTAATTAAATATCTTATTTAATTAATTTCATTTACATACCATTTCTTAAAAGTTTAATTAAATATCTTTGTTTAATTGAATCTCTTCCATATCTTTTCAAAATCATAATTATGAAATCTTCCATTATTCTTCAAATCTAGGGTAAATATTCTATTTTAAGAAGAATCTCTGTGTCAACCATAAATAAATAATTGAATTTAATAATTCATTATTTATCTTCTTCAAAATCTTTCCATAATCTCACAAAAGATGATTTTTTACAATTTACAGAAAAGAAAACAAATCTTGCATTTTGTTTTCTTCTATTTTTCTTGTCTTATCCATTCACAACTGTTTGATCTGCCAGGAATTTTCACAATCATTGATTATATAAGCCAATCAAAATATTTTGAAAATCCCTATAAATAGCACTGCCAATCAAGAAACAACACAACACACATTAGAGTAATTAGAGATTAATTGCATTCTAGCACTTTAGCATTATCATAATCTTTCATTTTTAGCAATCATGTTTAGCATCAGAATAATCATGTCTTAGCATTACATGCATTTCATATTCAATCTTGTTCTTTAGGAAGACTGTTCCTTGAGCCTAGCATACAATCTGAGAGCCAACTGGAATCAATGAAAATACTGGAGAAAGAGAACAATAGGACGGCATCGATCATAGGATACTGAGTTTGCAATCTTTATTATTTTCATATTCTATTTTTGATATAATGTCTTATTGGTGTGTTTGATTCATTTATTTTTACATATTTAACGCTCACAAAAATTGACCACACATTATTGGTGCCCACTATGGGGCCTTGCCCCATTTTTAATATTTATCTGTAGGTTTTCTAATAGGATTTCACCTTCTAGAATTTGGATTTTCGACAAAATTTTCCGTTTTAGTGCATACGGGGATTTTCGAAGCTAATCTGTAGGTTTTTAAAGCGCACCTGTGGTTTCTTTTAACACTTTTGCAGTTACTTAGGCACATATAGGAACTATTTTTGCGCATCCAAGGACTGCTTCGGTGCATTTACCAGACATAATGGTGCATATACCCAACTTACTTTGTTAAAAATTTCTGAAAAACAAAAACAAAAATTAGTTGCATTATGTTTGAGCGCATTTAGGAAATTTTGTAGCACATTTGGGACTTTTTGTAGCACATTTAGGATTTTTTTAGCGTATTTACTTGTTTTAGTGGCACATATAGGAGATCTTTTAGCGCATACAGTTTGTAACTAAAGCAGGTTTCTAAGTCTGACGCCTTCCGTAGACAAAATCTCTTCTAGATTTAAAAAGAATCAATCTAAGATAGTCACAGCTAGTTAAAAAGAAGCAACCTTAGGATAGACATAGATTTAAAATAAAGAAATCTAGGATAGTCACTACACATTGATTTTGAGGTTAAAATGAATCCCATGCTTTTTGTGAAGCAACCTCTTCACATAGTTTAGATCATTGTGATTTGTGTTTTAAAAAGAACATTGTCTACTGTGTTTGTGGCAATAGGTCTATGCTCTCCCCTTAACTGGGTGACCAAAATACTAGAATTTCCTTTTACATTCATGCAATTTTACTGCTTTATTACATCTTGTAGAGGGCTTGCTCTTGTGGGAAAAATTACTCACCCAAGAGGAACGACTCAAGTGGGTTCAAGCCAAAGCTAGGCTATTCTGCCCCACTATAAAATTTAAAGCAAATTAGGAGAAATTCTCTTTTTCTAGTAGTGTGAAAAATAGCCATCCCCAAAGTCTTTGTTCTAAAGGTTGGGAGGTCTCCTGAGGGAGTTTATTATTGCCACACTGAACGGAAACCCTTACTATGAACCTAGTGTAGTATCCAGTCAAAGCCAGTTTTCGAACATCATAATAATCACAGTGCAAGGGGAGGGAAGAATTTTCCCCCAAGATATTCACCATATAACTGCCAAGAACCATTTGCTCAGGGGATCCAATATCCACTTCTATCACTCTGAGTATGTGCCTAGAAAAGACAAAAACACGGGTGCCCCTTCGGGGGTGACACAGCTGTGTGAGTAGACGCAGTTCTAAGATGTGGGTTGTTGATTATTATGATGACCTACTTGAGTACTAAGAGTGAGTCTGTCTGAATTGTTTTTCATGTGCAAAACCTGTGAAAACACTTTTGAAAAACATTTTTGAACATACACTTGATGTTTAGTATAGGGATTAAAAAAAATTGTTTTCAAGCTGTTTGTTGTGTCTTCAATCACTCTAATTCAGATAAATGATCATCCAAGATGAACATGTCAAAATTTAGCTGAAATTGCTCCTAAACTATTTGGAAAATTACCTTGGAAAAACTGTTCTAGCACATTTAGGGTATATTTTGGTGCATATAAGGTTTGTTCTAGCGCATTCACTGATTAATTCAATGCTTTTAGGATATGTTTTAGCGCATTAAGTGTTTTAGCTCATACATTGGCTATTCTAGGAAATAAACTTTTAGTCACTATCAATAGTTTTCCTGCAATGCATATAGGATACAAAGTAGTGCATATGGGACATATTGAAGCACATTTGGTCATTTCTCAGGCACATATCCTTGTTTATGAAGCGCATATAAGCAATAGAAGAGTGCATTTGTCACTTTTCTTGAATCATCAATTCTGACAGATCTGAGTTGATAACATTCTCGGTCCAATAGCATGTCTACATTTTCTCTTATTCTTAGGGAGTGGAAATCTACCAATTTTGTCAAGAAGTCAATTTCCAATAGAATCAAGAAGCCCAAGAAACCACTAGGATACAAGAAAAGCTTACAACGAAGGAAGTTTTTATACAAAAGTCGAAACGTCTTATTCCATTATCACAAATTTCTCCATAGATACCAATATTTTGTCAGAGGATTTACTGATGAATACGTTGTAGACCCTCTAGATTCAAGAGCCTATTTTCAAAGGAGAGCCCTCTTACAATGACATAATCACAATCAACCTCTTGATTTCAACTACATAGCACAACCTTCTATTGAATATTCGACACGTCCTAGTCAAATACTTCAGTGAGTTAAAATAGGTTGTTTGATATACTGATCATTCTTTGAAGACAAAGATCAAATCTTACAAGTGCATCTTTCATCATAAACTTCTCAATTCTTGGTTTAACTTCTCCCAATAGGATTTTGACATCCTTTATCATTGGAAGTCACAACCACGAATTAGAAAACATAGTTTTGATCATATCATAATATTTTCATCTTATTAGATTAAAACATCATCATTGATTGCACTCATCAAACTATGATCTAAGTTTAGGAGAACATCTTGAAATCATATGCCTATTTTTACACAATCACAATACAATAAATTGAAGGAAGATATTCAATAAGAAGATCATACCTCAAGAACTCGAGAAGAAGGTGAAAATAGTGATCCTCTTTATAGTGTGAGTCAAAATTCCCTTTTTGAAGACAACATGGCTGAAGGAGCAAAGGATCTGTTTACTTTTGATAAAGATATGAGAAAACCCCTTGAGGATAGTGATGATGAACAAGAAGAAGAGTGTCACATTAGAGAAGCTGAGCAAGATCCTAAATTTCTCAAAGTAGTAGAAAAGATCTTAGCACACGACAAACAAAAATATTTCCTATTTCTGACTGACAAAGGAGCTAAATTGCCTCATGATTTTGATACTAAGAACATAAAGAGTACTCTTGATGGAACACCATTATTTGATCTTAGCACCTTGACTCAACATGTTAAAACATTAGAAGGGAAAATTAAATATCTACAAGGGGGAGCTACAACAAAGACATACGCTCTTGATGATATCTGTCCATATCCTTTTGATCGATGTCTCAACATGATTCTATTTCCTAAGCATTGTGAAATTCCAAATTTTGATTGTTATAACAAAAAATTGGATCCCATTGACCATATTAGAGACTTTCGAAACATGAATTTAGAATTCGCTCATGAGGACACATACTTAATGCGTTTGTTCCCATGAAGTCTTGGAGGCCAATCTATGGAATGGTTATCAAAAATTACACCGCCTGTCAAGACATTTGAGGAATTGATCAACGAGTTCATCTCACAATATTCCTATAACATACAACACCAAATAACCATGATTGATCTATGCAAGGCTAAGCAAAAACTCGGTGAATTGTTCATCACATTTCTTCAGAGATGGAGAAGATTGTTCGCTAGATATCCATGGCATGTTCCTAAAAAGGAAAAGATCACTACCTTCATAAATAGATTGGATCAAGAAATGAGTTATCATCTAAATCTTCATTTTCCTCCCTCCTTTTAGAAAATGATTAAAAATGCAATCACAATTGAGAATGCATTAGTCCATAGGGGGATAATCAAACTTGATAAAGACAATCCTAGCTCCTCAAATCACCACAATGACAAATCTAGATTTTGGACTCGCAACAAAAACGTGGTGAATGATGGTGTTGTAGATGCACATCACATTTTAGCTAAGCCAGTTGTTCTTAATGTTCCTCGCAACAATAACTACAACAATGTCAACTAGGTTACAAATCAAGGCAATAATACTCCTCCTCTGAGGAATAACCAAAATCCAACTTTTGTTCCAAATCAAAGTAATACCAACAATCAAGGTTATCATGGCAACAACAATAAAAATGCCTTAGGAAATACATCAAACACAAATCTACAGTGACCTTCATTTTTCTCCAACAGAAGAACTTTTACTCCATTAGGACAATCTCTGGAATCTTCCCTTAAAGACTTGATGGCCAAGAACATTATTATGCTACCACCTCAGCGTAACTTTGAACCTAGCGTGAAACCACCATCATGGAATGATGCGTACTATTGTGAATATCATAGATGTAAAGGCCATCGTACGAATAATTTCCAAGCCTTGAAAAATGCTATTCAAGATTTAATCAACAAAGACATTGTCACAATAGAAGGGAACCAACAATCAAACGAAGACCACCAAGCATTTCAAAATCCTTTGCCCAACTATCAAAAGGGTGAGTCTTCTGAAAAAAATGTGAACCATTTTGATGAGCATATAATCAATGATATCTACACTAATGACGAGAGAGTTAATGTTATAAAGGTCAAAGAGAAGACAGAGTACAGAGAAGTTAACGTAACAAGGGCACAAGCTAAAGTTGTCCTAAAAGGTGCTCCTTCAAAATCCATTGTGCCACCACCTCAACATCGATATGATTTAATTAATCAACTTGGAAAAACTTCCACTCAGATCACTATTTTGGAACTTCTGAAGATTTCCCCGGCACATAAAGAAATTCTAGACAAAGCCCTCATTAAAACAACTGTATCCGATGATCTGAATGTGGATCAATTTCAATCAATGGTGGGACATTTTTCCTCACCCACATGCATTTCATTCTTCAAAAAAGATGATGTTTCCATGACTCATCCCCATTATTCATCATTATACTTAGAAGTCATGGTCCACAAGTTTCGTGTCAAATGTGTACTAATAAATGGAGGTGCTGGTTTAAACATATGTACCATGAAATTAATTCAGGCTTTAGGATTTTTTGAAGATTCCATTGATCCTAGAAGGAAGATTACTATCAAATCCTATGATGATGAGGAAAGAGCATCCAAAGGTTTAATCATGCTACCAATCAGAGTGGGACCTATTATCAAAAATACTTTCTGTCAATTATTAGACCGTGATCTAGCATACATCTTGTTGGTTCATCCTTGGATCCACGAAATGCAAGTTTTACCATCTAAATATCATCAATTTCTTAAGTTTCCTTATGATGGACAGGAGATCATGATATCAGCTGATAATTCTCATAGTAAAACTTGTGCTACCATCAAAGCTAGTCAAGACACTTTGGTTCCTAACAATCAAGAAGTGACTACTAACACTTCTCCAAAAGATGATACACAAATCAGTCAACTAACCAAAACCTTTGACAAGCAACTACGGTTCAAGGATAATGGAGTAGGAGAATATTCTCTTTGTCTAGCTAATCTTCCTATGTCACCTCGGTCACATGGACAACCTTCTATCGCACATCATCAGATATTTGTAGCATCAACATCAACACAATCAGTGGCAGAACCAATCACAAAGTTCAATGGATAATTTATCAAAGAGAAATTTCTAATGGAAAATCCTTAGGATAGCGACATGCTAAAATGGCTCTATAAAGATGAAGATGAAGATGAAACAGTTCTTAATATCAAGTTACCAACTGATAAATATGCTAAGGGATATTCAATCATGCAAAAGATGGGCTATGAGGGTAATGGTCCTATTAGAAAAAGAAAAGAAGGCATAGTTGAGCCTATTGATCCTCCAGGACTTGTTGAAAAAGATAAAATAGGACTAGGCTATGATTCTAGCTCAATAGAAACAACATCCAAACAATTGAATGATACTGTACTCACATTGCAAGAAAGCTATGATCCAAAGGAAGCATGCTTAACAATAATTTAGAATTTCATTGATAATAACTCTGACACAAACTCTGGAGAATACGACTGGGATACCATCCATAATGATGAATTCTAGAGGGACAAATAGGGTGATGTGATACACAAGTATACACCTACTCTAATCAAAGGAGAAGGTTCAGGGACCCAACCACACGAATCTAAACTACAACGGGACTCTGATTCTAGTGATACCGGGTTAGATTTAATCGAACAAGACTACCATGAGGATAGTACCATCATTGATCTACCTCATATTTCGGATCCTATAGACACTTCCATTATGACCATAACCATAGCTGATTTCATGCAACCTAATTACTTGCTATCGCTAATACATCTCAATCTCATTGACTGGGATCTATCTGAACCTCTGGATATACCTATATTTCCCAGCGATGAATCTATCGTAAACTTCCTTTCCGAAAAAGATGTAAATGATTGTTCCACTAGAGATTCTCAGCATGAGATTCTTAGTCAGGAGAGTTTCAAGTTTCCTAGCTGCAAAAATAAAATAAAAAAGAAAGATCTAATGGTGAAAACCATAATCTGGCAGTGTTAGATAAAAAAAAGATAGTGCAAAGAGCGTATCGAATTGTGAAAACCTTTTTAAGGCACCAGATGATGGGATGCTTGATACTCTCCCAGAGCACTATCATGAGCGATCGCCTATCTTGATTGAGCCTACAAAAGTAGTTAATCTTGAAACTATAGAGAAACTAAGGATTTTATAGTTAGCTGCATCAATGACAGATAAAGAAGTACCTGAGTTCATGGATTTCCTTAGAGCAAATCAAGTAAACTTTGCCTAGTTTTATGTAGACATGTTGGGTCTTGATCCTGATCTTATAATGCATCACTTGTCCATAAAACTAGGAGAACCTGTGTAACAAAAACTTAGAAAGATGCATCCTCATGTGGCACTACTAGTTAAAAAAGAACTTAAGAAACTCCTCAATGTGGGATTTATAAGATCAATTGACTATGTAGAATGGATCTCCAATATTGTTCCTATATCCAAACCTAACAAAAGTGTTAGAGTGTGCATAGATTTCAAAGATCTTAATAAGGCATGTCCTAAGGATGATTTTCCTCTTCCAAGCATTGATACTATAGTGGATCTGATGGCTAGCCATTCCATGTATTCACTAATGGATGGTTTTTCTGGTTATAACCAAATCAAGATTGCACCTGAAGACCAAGAAAAAATAGCTTTCACATGTCCCTAGGGGACTTACTGTTGGAACGTCATTCCTTTCGGATTAAAGAATGTTTGGGCTACATATCAAAGATCTATGACTACAATTTTTCATGACATGATGTACACTTTCATGAAAGATTATGTCAATGATATACTGGAAAAATCATACACAAGAGAAGGACATCTCGAGATATTATCCAAAATATTCGCAAGGTTGGAAAAATTCAAAGTTCGCCTCAACCTTAAGAAATGTGTTTTCAGAGTCACATATGGAAAACTCTTGGGATATATAGTTTCAGCAAAAGGAATTGAAGTAGATCCTACCAAGGTACAAGCAATCATGGAAATGACTCCACCAAGGAATATCAATCAGTTGAGATCACTATAGGGACGACTTCAATCTATCTGAAGATTCATTGCACAACTATCAGATAAATTTCTACCTTTCACACATCTACTACATAAGAATGTTCCTTTCAAATGGGATGATAAGTGTGAAATGGCCTTTCAACAAATCAAGCAGTACTTAATGAACCCACCATTTCTTATACCACAAAATCCGGACAAACCACTCATCTTATACATTGCTACAACAGAGACATCTTTGGGGGCATTTTTAGAACAAGAAGACTCTATAGGAAAGGAACGTGCAATCTATTATATCAGTCGAACCTTAACAGGTCATGAACTTAACTACACTTTCATTGAGAAAGCTTTCCTAGCAGTGGTATTTGCCTCGCATAAATTTTGACACTATATGTTAACTCATACAATCAATCTTGTTGCAAAAATTGATCCACTCAAGTATCTATTAAGCAAAGCTACATTGACAGGAAGGCTAGCAAAATGGGTTATGATCTTAAGTGAGTTTTACATCCATTATATTGATCACAAAGAAATCAAAGGACAAGTTATTGTTGATCAATTGGATGAAGCACCCCTACAAGTAGAACATCCCATGCACATTGAATTTCTAGGTGTTGATGTATTCACTGCAAAATCAAAGCAACCTTGGTCCTTATACTTTGATGGTTCATTTACTCAACATGGATTGGGGGCAGGCATACTCTTTGTCACTCAAGGAAATACCATTCCTCAATCATATCGGCTAATGTTTCCATGCACTAATAACATAGATGAATATGAAGCTTTAATCACTAGACTCAAAATAGCATTGGAATGGAGAATCACAAAATTACAAGTCTACGGTGAATCACAGTTAGTCATTAACCAAATGAATGATGATTATCAAACTAAAGACGACAAACTATTTCCATATAAGAAAACAGTTGATGATTTCAAGAAATACTTCATAGACATCAAGTTCATTGTTACAACTCCCAGAAACTCAGGCTCGCTACAAATTTTTGTTGGAACAATCATTTACGCCTGCCTATGACACACCTAAAAGCCAAATCATTTTCCACTAAGTAGGATCCGATTCACCTTGGTATGGAAAGATTTATGCCTACCTAAAAGATGGCATCTTACCACTTGACCTATCCCATAACCAAAAGCACAATTTTATCCGCCAATCCTCTCGCTATACTCTTATCACTGACACTCTTTATCACCGCGGTCTTTATGGTACTTTACTTCGATGTCTTGAAAGTGACGAATCTGATAAGGCTTTACATGAAATTCATGGTGACATTTGTGGTACTCATTCAAGTGGACTAACCTTATCCAAGAAATTGATTAGAATGGGTTACTATTGGCCTACAATGGAGAGGGAATCATTCACTTTTGTAACGAAGTGCTCTAAATGTCAAATACATGGAAATCTCATTCATGCACCAGTATAGGAACTACAACCATTTGTACCAACCTGGCCATTCTCTCAATGGGGGTTGGATTTAGTTGGTAAGATTCATCCTTCATCCTCAAACGGACACAAGTTCATCATCATAGCGACAGAGTATTTTACCAAGTGGATTGAGGTAATCCCTCTCACTAAAGTTATTGGCAAAAAAATCTCATCATTCATACTCAATTATCTCATTTTTTGGTATGGTATTACCAACTCCATCATCACAGATAATGGATGAACAATCAAGAATCAGGATGTTTATGAACTTTGTGAAAGATTTCATATTCAACATAGATACTCAACACGTTATTATCCACAAGGGAATGGCCAAGCAGAGGCCTCAAATAAAACAATATTAAAAATCTTGAAGAAGACTGTGAATGATGCACGGAAATATTGGCATGTTCAACTCAATCCCGCATTATGGGCTTACCAAACTAGTATCTGAATGCCAACAGGAGCAACACCATTTGCTCTTGTCTATGGAGCAGAAGCCATTTTTCCACTAGAAGTTGAGATCCCATCACTTAAAGTATCACTGAAAGGTCTCATAATAGATGATGAATATAGAGTTTCCCAACTCCAAAAACTAGAACTTCTCGATGAAAAGAGACAATGAGCAGCCAATCATTTGAAGGCATATCAACAAATGATGTCTCATAGCTATAATCACAGAGTCAAACTGCGTACATTTTGGGTTGGTGATCTTGTTCTAAAGAAAACCCACGCAATCAACACGATAGAGGAAAGAAAGGAAAGTTTGAACCTAATTGGCTCAGTCCATATGTGGTCATCATAGTATACAGTTTAGAAGCATACAAGCTATCAACGCCAGAAGGGGACCTATTTGACAAACCCATCAACAACATGCACCTAAAAAAGTATTACGTCTGAAATAGTCATCATTATCTAGAAAAAGTCCTAAAGAAATACAAAAACATTAGAAAAAGTCCTGAAGAAATACAAAAACATTAAAAAAAGTCTTGAAGAAATATAAAAACATCAGAAAAAGTCCTGAAGAAATCCACAAATAGTAGAAAAAGTCTTGAAAAAATGGTTACCCTGGTGAAAACTTGGCAAACAGGCATCTCGATAGCGACAAAAAAAAAAAAAAATGCAATAAAAACAAATAGTGAAAATATGGCAAACAGACGTTATTTGTAGCTCTCCATCTATTAGTTCAAGCTCTTCATTTTACTTCTCAGCCTTCATTTCATGCATCTTTCCATCATCTTAGGGTCATACCAACATCATGTTATCATCATTTGCCTAGAGCGATAAGGTCTTACCATGGCTTGATTATTGTACATATTTATTTCAGTAAGTTGTGTCAAAAATTGGGGCAAACATTGACATAATCGAGGGAAATCAACTTCCAGGTTTCATAGAAATGGTTAGACAATAACATCAAATACAATCATGTGAACAAACAATCAAATCCTAGGAACAACTATCCAATCATTGATCCATATCACAACAGTTTTCAGCAAAATATCGTATCAGGACTCATATCTGGATGATCTAAAAATTTGAATAAAGATTGGAATATCAGTTTTACATTTTGAGCAATGGTTGTTGGATTTTTTGATATCATCTCTCTAGAGCACACTCAATGATGTACTGAACTAGAGTGGCAAGGAAGGAGAATGATTTTTCTTTGTTTGTTGTCGTGAGGTTAACTATCAATTTGATGCAAATATGTCGTGAAACATGATTTTCAAAGCATATCATTGATGAAAATTCCACATTTGCATTAGAAGATGGTTAGTCTTTATCTGTTTATGCAAGAAATGCTCAGGTCATCTCGGTTCAATTATACCTCGATGCTTGTGTTTGCTTGCTATATCAAAAATCATGAAAGTTGTGCTCAGGTCATCATTGGTGCTAATCTCCCCTATTATGCTTGTACATACTTCCAACATTTTATAAGGCTCTATGATGATTCACAAAAGCTACCTGAAGGCTCAATGAACAGTTGGTTTTATTTAGTTGCATTTCATTTAGATCAATGTATATATTTTATATATTGGATTCGCATTAGAGTTTTAAACAAAGCTAAACATATAAATCAATGGTTGTCATGTCTCTTTGGACTATATGTGGAGGACATTTGGAAATTTGTTTCATGATAATTTCATTATCATTTCATCTAGGTCTTGTGCATATCATATAGTTTTGCATCCATCATTTGGATCCTTTCTCATTTATTTATCCTTCATGATGCATTATCATTTCATATTTCATATCATTTCATTGCATATCATGGGACATTCTCATTTTCATCATCTCTGTTTCATTCTCATATCATTTCAATCCTTTATCATTTCATATCATTCATTCATTACACCTTTCCATATCACTTTCATTATCATCTCATCCATCATTTTCATTTTTCATGTCATTTTTAGTTTACGTTGTTCTTTTCCATCTCTGTTACATTTCCATCTTATCATTACATTTTCCACATCATCTCATTTTTTCATTTCATATCATATCATTACATTACATTTCATTTTATCATTCCATATCATTTCAATTTTCTCATTTTATCATTACATTTTCCCTATCATTTCCATTTTATCATTTCATTCCATTTCAATTTTATCATTTTAGCTTATCAGTCCATATCATTCTAATTTTATCATTCCATCTCATTACATTATATCTTATTTCATTATTTAATCATTTTTCATATTCATCACATCATTTTCTCATCATTATCATATCCTTATTATTCATATAATTATTATTTATCATTTACCATCTCATCGGATCATATCATTTTATCATCTTAGGTCACTTCATAATTCATTTTATTTCACCATTACATTTATTTACATTTTATCATCTCCTTTCATTCCATTTTATTATTTCATATCATTTCATATCATTTCATCTCATTTCATTTCATCATTTCATATCATTACATTTCATTTTCATCTCATTTTCATTTCAGCATTTCATATCATTACATTTCATTTCGTTTTATCAATCCATCTCATTTTATCATCTCATCAATCTTTTTCGTATTCATTACATTTCATAGCATACATTTCATCATTATTAATCCTTTCACATCATCTAGCATTCACATCTTTTCTCATTTTCAATACCATTTTATTTATCATTTTTCACACAACATTTGATTCATATTACATATCATATTAGAAATCCATGATGAATTTCATAAACATGACATCCATCACATCATCATCATTTATAGCATTTGAAAAATTCAAAAACACAAATTTCATTTATTACATTTTCACATCATTTGCCAACCATATGATTTCATAATAATTCATATCATATATCATATCATCTCAAAACATTGCATTTTTACCATCATCATCCACCTAAATGAGATCATTAGTACACATCATATCGCACATCATCATATCATAATCGTACCACATCATCCTGCAAATCATGTTAGTCAGTAGATCATATATCCATATCACATAAACAAGGAAATAAATGCATATATATCTCATATCATCATAACAAATGCAACACATCATCAAAACTCATCACCACTGCATATCATCGCTCATCAAAAATACATACAAATGTCCAATAGTCTAATGACAATGAAAAGTCTACAAAGATACATGAGACATGATCAAAAATCAATATACATGTTCCAAAAATATGAGATACATCACATAAATTCTTGCATTCATCAATCAGGGCTAGCTGGTGGAACCCCCAAATGGAGTTGGTCTCGAGGATGGTGGCCTACCAATAGTCCATGCATCTGGATCTAGTCGAGGCCCGATAACCCCCATGCTCTGTGTCGTTGTTCAGGTCCTACTCCTGGTCCTAGTGTGGGACCGTGGGAAAGGCTCTCTGCACTCAGGAGGACACAACTCATATCAGACTCGATAATACTCAGCCTCTCTGGCCATCTCGAAGCGCTCTACAATGGCCTCTCATAACGATGCACTCTCCACAGTGCCCATCAGCCTCTGAGCAACACCCTCAACCTCTACCACCCTATGTCTCAATGCATCTCCTAGGCTACTTGTGGGTCTGGGGTAGGAGGATGTGCCTATGCCTATGCCTGGGACTGTGCTAGCTATGCCTATAGCTGTGCGACCAATCCCTGTGCCTGCACCAACTGATTTGCAACTGCACCTGTTGTCCCTGCAATGTCCACATCTAGGCCTTTAGAGTATCTATATGTCCCTGTTGTGATGAGGAACCAACTCTGATCACTGTCCTCCACCCAATCCCAGTCCTTGACCTTCACATGATCTAGATACCGGTCAAAATATCTGGCCTCGACCTCACTATCACCTACCCCCCATCTTCGCTATCATCCCCATCATCCCCATTTGAGCTCTCCTCCTCCTCTCCACTCTCCTCCTCCTCTCCCCCAACTACTTCCTGCTCACCACCCGCAACATCCTCTTGTCTCCCTACCCTTGGCTATGGTACCACCAAAATGGGTACTAGCTCATCAGGACAAGTAAACCGTGGAAAGGGATGTGTATGATAGTAAACTGAGTACTCGTTAAACATACCAACATCAACAATATATTTTTTATTATCCCATGCCTTGGGTGCTAAAGCCATATACTCTTTATATGCTATCTGATATGAAATACACGGCCCCCATCCCACCTCATCCCTGCTTCATGCATAGTGAGCAACCCCCTGTGACATCCCCTGTGTAAAACTGAATTGTCGCTACACCTGCAATGCCAGGAACCTCTCTAAAATGAAGGGTGTGCTACCTATCAAAAATCGAGGAATACCTATGAATGACATCTCAAGGTGATTTTTATCCCATGGCTCGCAATCTAGATATGGCTGCCATATCACTGCACCAATATCATCCAGGCACCGTCTCTAGTAATCCACCTTGCCCAGCTTAGGATGGACAAGGAACATAGCATATGCATACACATAGGTGGCCTCACTCTGGGACAAGTTGGTCTCATCACAACAAGATGCTCCCATGCCCAGATCTGAAGTAGTGTCATGCCACACGAGAAACTGGATGCACCCCTATATACCACCTAATGTAAATCATGATATAGGTGAGCCAACATACAACTCCCCCAGGCATATCTCTGTGGCTGTAGCAACATCTGCTTCAGGATCCTCCCCCATCCCACTGATAGTACCTTTGACTGATGATCCGAACAAAGGAGACCTCCAATGAATGCACCCAAAACTGCAAGCAAGGCTAGATATCCCCTTAAGTCAGCCCATGGCACCCAATACCCTACTATGTGTGCATCACCATAGACTCTCCTCAGTGCCTTTGTACCCCCTAGCTCCTTGTGATCATAGAACACAGGGGTTCCAACCACGGGAATACCAAGAATCCTATACACATCCTCAAGAGTCACAATCACCTCACCCATCAATAAATGAAAGGTGTTGTGCTCTGAATGCCACCACTCTGCCAACACGATCAACAGTCCCTTGTTGACCAGAATCGGAGGCATGGACAACAATGATCTCAATCCGGAGGCCCCTATCAACACTACATCATCTGGTGTCAGCTCAAGTATCCTATCCCACCCTGTTGAGTGATGCTCCCTAATCTAGAGGTTTTTGAAAACCTCATATTTTTGGTTATCACACAGACAATCAATCAACATCCTATCAATGATTCAATCTCAATCAAGCAAAATGAATCTAACTCATGTCTATCTATCTATGGCCCATATCAGTGACACATACCCATCAGACTCATCAAATGACCCATATCAAGTGTCCTATCTAGGCAATTCATATCATACAATCAATGCACAATCTATCCATCTGAATATCACATCAATATGCTCTATCATATATTACTATTTGTTTTCTTTTTCAAGAATGCAAATTTATCAACAATCAAAACATCATCCTATTTGTATTTTAGTCATGAATGCAAATATTTTTTTAATCAATAATCTACTATTTGTTTTCTATCGCAGAAAGAAAATTTATCAGAAGTCCTATCAATCATCTACTCTTTATTTTTTGTACAGGGGAAACAAAGTTATTAGATATCTACTCTTTGATTTCTATTTTGGAAACAAAGTTATCAATTATTTATCAGATTTTCTATCCATATCAACACGATGATAAGACAATTTCTCTATCTATTGACCAAGGAAGCAAAATACATTATCATTATTTCATCACATTCATCAAATCACATTTTGTCTCTTCCTCCTAGATGCACTAATCTACGGCCTCTATGCGCTAAAACTCATATGCGCTATTTTGTATCCTAGATGTGCTAAAACTCAGATCCATCATTCTTTGCCCTGGATGCACTCAAACATTTCCTTTATGTGCTATTTCCCTCTAAGCGCTACAACTCTAATCCAAAGCGCCCCTATATTTACTGGAAGTGCAAGAACACTAGATGCACTAATGTTTTCCCTAGATGTGCTAAAACCCTAATTTTTCTACGGCATCCTAGAAGTGCTACTCTTTCTATTGAATGCGCTAAACTGGTTTCTATAGCGAACATGCTAAATCCATCCTATATGCGCTAAACCACACATTGAAATTGCTAAAATAGCTATCAAAAGCACTAAAACTTTCCTAAAAGTGCTAAAACAGATTTTTGAAACCTAAAATCCATGGAAAAATAGGAAAATTTTACTCCAAACCAAAAAATTTGAAAGCATAAGAAGTTGGATTGACTCATCGGTGGTCCATACACCGCTAGCCTCTGGTATCAGCGGGTCCACTCGAATCTGTGTCGATGGTATGGAATCTCCATTTCGCCAGGTCACTATCAGAGCAACAAAATTCTCAAAGTCAAAAAGTGCAAATGATTTGTCCTTTTCTCCTTTTTTACCCTTTAAAGGTCAACTCAAGGTGAGTTTTGTGACATTTTTATCTTTTTATCTAACTTTGACTTTATTTTCACAATGGGGCATCCTTATACATCATTTTCGAGAGCTAAATCACTGAATTCACCTCAACATAAACATCTCGTCATCAACTCAAATTTTTCAATCATTATCAAAAACTCATCTCCTCATCAGTGATTTATCTCCCGAGGGGGCATCATTAATCCAACAACATCTTTCAAACGGAAACATATCAAGCTCAAATCAAGGGCATATTAGTCACATTTTTCCAATCATGGGCAAAAATTTCTTTCGAAAGCAAGAATATTTTCTTTGAAGTAATGCGTTTCACACATCACTTCAAAGAGGGGAAAAATGTATATGCATAAAATTGGTCATGTCTGATTAATCCTAGCATTTAATTAAATATTTATTAGTTAATTAATTTCTCTAAAGTCTTCTGCATATGATTAAATTTAATTAATTTAATTACAGTGTTCATCCAATTTATTCTTATATCATAATTAAATAAATCAATTTTATTTAATTATTTCACATTCATATGTCCACTTGATTAATTAAATAAATACACTTTATTTATTTTTATTAATTATCACTTTGTGAATTTAATTAAGTCTTTTTTATTTAATTAAATTTAAATATTTCTTTTCAAAAATCTTTCTTCTAGTTAATTATCTTATTTAATTAATTTCATTTACATACCATTTCTTAAAATTTTAATTAAATATCTTTGTTTAATTGAATATCTTCCATATCTTTTCAAAATCATAATTAAATATTCTATTTAATTATGAAATCTTCCATTATTCTTCAAATCTAGGGTAAATATTATATTTTAAGAAGAATCTCTATGTGACCCATAAATAAATAATTGAATTTAATAATTCATTATTTATATTCTTCAAAATATTTCCATAATCTCACAAAAGACGATTTTTTACAAATTACAGAAAAGAAAAGAAATCTTTCTTTCCGTTTTCTTCTATTTTTCTTCAGTCTTATCCATTCGCAACCATTCGATTTGCCAGGAATTTTCACAATCGTTGATTATTTAAGCCAATCAGAAGATTTTGAAAACTCTATAAATAGCACTGCCAATCCAAGCAACAACACAAAACACATCAAAGTTATTAGAGATTAATTGCATTCTAGCACTTCAACATTATCATAATCTTTCATTTTCAGCAATCATGTTTAGCATCAGAATAATCATGTCTTAGCATTACATGCATTTCATATTCAATCTCATTCTCTAGGAAGACTGTTCCTTGAGCCTAGCATACAATATGAGAGCCAGTTGGAATCAATGAAAATATTGGAGATAGAGGACGATAGGACGACATCGATCACAAGATATGGAGTTTGCAATCTGTATTATTTTCATATTCTTTTTTTGATATAATGTCTTATTGGTGTGTTTGATTCATTTATTTTTATATATTTAACAGTCACAAAAATTGACCACACACCAACAGTTGGTATCAGAGCTAGTTCCTCTAAAGAAGTCTGACAGCTTGAGGTGATTTGGGATGGTAGCATTCAAGAAGGATAGTCCTAGATTTGATGAAACCAACTACTCACTGTGAAAATTCAGGATGCAATTTCATCTGTAGTGTATTGGTGATGCTTATTGGAAGATTACAAGAGATTAGTATACTATTCCTCAGAATGGTCCCTCCTTTGCTGATGAGATCAAAGATGCTTAAAGTAATACCAGAGCTATGGAAGCATTGGTGAGCGCTCTAACAGATTCAAAGATGGCTAATGTGATAGGTCTGCAGATAGCTCATGACATCTGGACAAAGCTGGAAACTTTGTATGAAGGAGATACACAGGTGAAGATGGCTAAGCTACAGAGCTTAAAAGGAAAGTATGAGAATCTAAAGATGGGTGAAGATGAAAATATGACTTCTTTTATACAGAGTAAATGAATGGTGCTAGGTTTTAAATGTGTCAGTGGCTCAGTGAGTGAGGATGAAATTGTGGCTAAGATACTCAGATCCTTACATCCTTCTTACAAAATGAAGGTTCATGCTATTGAGGAATTTGTGTCTGTAAACAAGATGACAAGAGATGCACTGATAGGGAAGCTTGCTACTTTTTAAATAAGTGAATTTGGTGAATCTACACCAAAAATTGAATCTGCATTCAAAGCTACTATATCTGGAAGTTATAGGAAAAGATACAGTCTAGGAAAGATCTCTAGAAAGATATCTAAATATGATGAAAAACTAAAACAACTCAAAGACAAAGAAAGAGAAGTACAAGAACTGGAAGCATTGATTGCAAAGCAAGAAGGAAGAGGAAAAGGTAATTATGAAGATGTATTTCCTATTAAATGTTTTTCATGCAGTAAGATAGGGCATTTTGCATCAAGATGTCCTAAAAGAGTTCCTAGGTCTAAGCCCAAAAAACTTAGATGCTACTTTGTTGAAGAAGCAATAACTGATGATGAGTCTGATAAAGATGATGGAAATGAAGATGAATGGGATTTCATTGCTACCATTGAAAATAAACCTATGCCTACTGAAACTACTGAGGATAAGAAAGCTCTTGTAGGTCGAGTTTAGGAGAAATATGAGTGGGTCATTGATAGTGGATGCTCACATCATATGATTGGTGATAAAAGCAAGTTTGTGAGTCTAGAGCAGTATGACAGTGGGGTTGTAAGATTTGGAGATAACAATGCTTGTGTGATACATGGAAGAGGTTCTATTAGCCTTGGTGGTAAGGAAAAGATTGATGATGTTCTCTATGTTGAAGGCCTAAAGCATAACTTGTTAAGTGTTTGAAAAATGGTACACAAGGGATATGATCTGCAATTCAAGAATGGAAAATGCAAGATTCGTGGGAGTTCCAGAAACATGATTGCTACTAGTGTGCAAACTAAAAGTAATATTTTTCACTTGAATACTGCTAGTGGAAGTTGTTTAATTGCTCAAGTAGATGAAAGTTGGTTGTGGCATAGGAGGTTGTGTCATGTAAAATTTGACAACACTATAAAGATAAGTTATACTCAAGTACTAACAAATTTTCCTAGGTTAGTGAAGCCTGCTAATGTAATCTGCCAAGAATGTTAGATGGGTAAAAAAACTAGAGTCTCCTTCCGGAGAAAAAAAATTCATTCAAATAATGTGTTGGAACTGCTACATACTAATCTTTGTGGTCCCTCCAGAGTTATAAGTATTCATGGAGAAAGGTATTTTATGCTGGTCATTGACGATTACTCTAGAATGATATGGGTTTCCTTTTTAAGAGAAAAGTATGAAGCATTGGACAAGTTCAAAAGTTTCAAGGCCATGGAAGAAAATGAAAAAGGTTTGAAAATCAAATGTCTGAGATCTGAAAGAGGTGGTGAATTCATTTCAAAAGAGTTCAATTCTTATTGTCAAGAACATGGAATGAAAAGATAGTTATTATCTCCTTGAACCCCTCAATAGAATGGAGTTGTAGAAAGAAAGAATAGAACAATTCTAGATGTTGCTAGAACAATGATGATGTAAGGGAATGTGTCTCAAATGTATTGGAGTGAAGTGGCAAGCACTGATGTATATACTTTGAATTGAGTAAATGTGAATGGTAATTCTAGTAAGACCCCTTATGAATTATGGTTGGGTTACAAGCCTACTATTAAGTTGATGCAGAGCAGGATGGAGGAACACTCAACCAACACAAAATAAAATGATTAGCACAACTTCCATAGGGTCAACTCTATAGCTTTCCAATTCACAACTGAGCAGCTGAAAGACCAATCCTTCAATGACAACTGTAAGAATACCCACTGATCATCCAAATAGCATCCATATTGCATCACAAAGACATTTCCAAGCTTACAAGTTAGGTTCATTTTCCAAAACATATAAAACCATTAAGTCACAGTGACCAAGGGCTAGTAGAATTAGCCCACTTTTACAAACAAAGTGTCTTTTAAATTGCTCTTCACCTCACCAACTCTTGGACAGTCACAAATTGTGGTACAAATCAAAGGAATCTCTGATTAGAACCTCCATACTACCCTTCTAAACTGTTGTTCCATAAAACCCTCCTTTTCCTTCCTAAAACCTAGGGCTTATTGTATTTCCTATACCCAGATCACTAGTAAACCCAAAACCACTTGAATCCTTCTAATTTCAGCCTGAATATGCTCAAAACACCCTTACATTTCACTGCCCTCACGTTTTGTATATACTCCCTTTGTAAACCACCTAATTTCCCACTTTTTCCACCCCTTCACCATAGGGTTTCTAACTTCCTCACACAACCAGACACTTACAATCACTCAAAACTTCTAAATAGCATCAAATACACCTACCATGGCTGTCCTTTAGGGTTTCAACCTAGATTTCATTCTCTCTAGACTTTTCACTTACTCTAGCCTTGACTCCCAGGCCCAAAACACCATTTTGCAACAGGGCAGACTCTTTCATCTACTTTGTATATTCTTCCACCACAAGGAGGCCCATTATATTATTCACCCTACATTATATAGGCCCATTCCTCCGAGTTACAGCCTGCACAGAAGGAGGAATGGCCATTCAACTCATATTTTACTCAAAACCCTACTTTCCCTGTTTTAAACCAGTCAATAGCAAATTCAATTAAAATGACTTAATTCACAAGGAGAACTCTCAAGAACCAATTAAAAACATAGAAAAAACAGCCCTAAATCAAAATCCAAACATTTATGATCAATCTCTGCTGTACGGATCTATACACAACCAAGAGAATGAGAAAAAAACCAGAAAATTACTGGAAAACAGCACTTTTTATTAATTTTCTCTTTTCAAAATGCTTTCATCAACCCCTCTTCGAGCCTTCAAGAGGAAATTTAAACATTTGTCAAATAAAACTACCTATGGAACACCCAAAACTAACCAAAAACTACCTTAACCCTTACATTGCTCAATTTTGCTTTATTTGACAATTTGTTAGCAACAAACACAACATTATGCAACCTTGTGCACTTTTTGAAATAACTAATCTTAAAA
>VDFB02270028.1:0-34630 GCA_007258455.2 Sequoia sempervirens
TCCTTCCCTGGTAGCTCACACTCTGATCTTTTATCGTGGAAATATTTTGACTCGTGGGTATCTTCCATTTTTTTATGTTTCTTTATCTAAATCATCTAAAAGGTGTTATCTTTCCAAGCAGGCTTCCAACTTCAACCTCATCTGTGGTGAAGGTCATTCATTTTCTCCTCTTAAATTTGCCATCAAATAAAAGGAGGATATGAACAATAGCCAACTGTGAGAGCCAAATCTCTACGCCTTCCCCTACAATCACCACACAAGGAAAATCACTGATTCTAGACTATTCTTTTTCTAGGGTTTGTTTGTTGCTTTCTTTGCATTTTTCTCTCCTATCACCTCAACCAAGACTAATTTAACCAATATAATAAAAATGTATAGTTCCTAACTAACAAAGCAATAAAATATTTGCAAAACAAGAATTATTGCAGACTTCTAAATTTTTTTGCATTCTATAAGATGAGTTACAATTATGACTTGGGTTTGGGCTCATAAGGTGAGATATGGGAGTCCACAATGTTGTAGGACTACTCTTTCACCAATGTAAATCAATTTGTTACTAGAAAATATGTACATTATGGTTGCTCATCACCAAATTTAAAAGTTTAAATAGTGCTTGAAATTTTGTTCATTTGTAATATGATGTATGCCCCAAAATTATTATTCTGTTGAATGCAAAGTGCATTAAAAAGGCCAAGGGAATGATTTATATGAATTTTCATGTTAACATTTCATAAAATAAAAATAAAATAAAGAATGCACATAATATGAGAAAACCAATTCCTTAAATTTTGAAAATGTCTCTATGATAAATTTCAGGTGTCACATAGGTATATCTACATCCAAAAATAGTTGCATGTTGGCTAGCTATTATTTCCTTCCTCCATGAGTGAAACCCTATCGCTTTGGTCAATTGTGATGGTCATGGATGCCACAGGCTATGACCCTTGAGATCATGACTTTGTGGTGGGCGTGACCTACCATGGGTTACACTATAGGAGGAGCTTGGGTTCCTTTGTAAAACTTGACCTAGGATTAAGAAAGTAAATGTCAAACCATAAACCATTAAATTAGTGATAGAATAATGTATGGAGCTAAATAAATTAGTTTATTCAATTGAAACTAAATTAAATATCTCTCACAAAAACTATTGAAAAAGCAATCTTCATAGGAAAATAAATTCTTGCAACAAACATTGCAACTTTGGTTTGCAACTTGCAACCAACAATCTCAAATTTAAGAAAACTTTGCAAATTGAATTACATCAGTCCAAAAAGGATAATGGGGCTGCAAAAATCCCTTAGAAGAATTTTGGAAATCACAAAAAAATATTTTCAACAACAAATCAAAACCTTACAACAAAATTTTTCTCGAGCTCTTGCAACAAAAAACATCTCAAAACAATCTGAACAATTCAAATTTGCAACTACTGGTGATGTTCATGCCTCTACAACTAGTCTCTAATCTGCAATGGAACCATTAAAATTCCTTCCTGGAGGTATGGCATGCCTCCTTGTTTCTCTTGTAATCTAGAAAAACTTCTCTTCAAAATGAATATATTTTTCTTTTACACAAATTGTCGTCTACATGAAATGGCATGTGAGTTCATTTGGGTTAATTTCCTCACATTCCAAACCCACTACTAGAAAAACCATGCCCAAATCTAGGAATCTCTGATTAAATTAAATTACATCAATTAAATTGACTAACATAAGCTTTTGAAACTTCATGGCTTGTTGGGTATTAGTAATAGTGTTTTCATGGCTTTCTTACTTTTATGAATAAAGCAAAACAAAATTTCTAAACCTGGGCATCCACCTTCAGTTTCCCTAATTTTTAGGAGTTTTGGAATTTAAAAATTGGAGTTACAAATAAAATTAGAGGTCTCCCCAAAACCCACGCCTCCATTTTCTTTTTCTAGCTTTTTTTTTTTTTCTTTCAAAGCATATCCTCCACTATCTCCTCTTATCTTGTTTTCTTCAAATTTACTCCAAATTGCAAATTCAAATTTCAACATGACATGACATCAAAATGCACACAAAAAATATGAATTTCACAATACAATACATGAAATTCAATTCACACAAAAAATTGCAACTAAAAATTAAGCATCTTTTTGTTGACATATGATAGCCATTGCCATGGATACTCCTACATCAAACACCCATAGTAGAAGAAAAGTGATCTTATCACTTCTTAAGAGGATATACAAGATGAGTAATCTTAGTATTAGATAACCACAAAGAATCCTCCATAGGCCTCCCAAACCATTTCACCAAATACTCCATGTATTTCCTTCTCCTTGGGCTTCTTTTCACCCTATTGTCAAGAATTGCTTCAATCTTTTCATCCTCTGAAGTAGGGATGAGTGCTTTTGGCTGCCTAATTGCTGCAACTTCATCATTTTCACCTTCATGAATTATTGCCAGTCTCAAATATTAAAAATTGGAGAAATATTAAGCTCATTGGGGGTGAACCCACAAAAATGGTTTACAATTGGAGTGAGGAAGGAAAAGTTGAAAAAAATGACCCCATGCAAAAAAAAATTGTTTTTGGGGTTCAAATGAACCAAAAGAGGGTTCAAATGAACCAGGGTTCAAGAAAACCCATTCAATAAACTTCCCACCATTCCTGCCAAAAAAACTAGAACCTTGGTTCATTCGAACCCCTGGGGGTTTGCTCGAACCCCCCTGGTTCGCCCGAACCCACCTTCCCACTTTATGGCACATAAAAACATCAGGCCAGCTTGAGTTGGGGATGAAAATGGAGGGACTTAAAGCCAACTATAGATGATAGTAGTCCTCAAAACAAGCTTTCCCACTAATATAATTTTTAATATGTTCTTCCTTTATTGTACTTATTTATTTTTTTAGTTTTATTAAACATAGTTTTCAGCATCAAGCTCTTTGTTACTTGCGTGGAAGAATAGCCGGATATCAATTTTTTTACAAAATATAGGTGCACTAGGTATTTAAAATTAGTTGATCCAACAAAAAATTGAATTCGATACATACAGGTTTTGTGTTATCTTTTAATGCACTTATGTCTTAATTATGAAATTGGTTTGACTTCAAAACTTGAGTAAGGAAAAAAGTATTCAATAGAACACTATCTAACCAATTGGAAGCACACACTATATATTGGAGTTACAAATCTAAACTCAAAACAATTATAATTTTATCAGCATGGAAAAAAATTGCTTATCGCGTTATCGGTCATTGATGGTATACTAAAAATGGTGTTTACTGATAAAAACTAGTTTTGAAGGAGATGGAAAAAGAAATGCAATCTGATTCAAAAAATATTTTAAAAAATATATTTAGAATTTATAGACAAAATATCCCAAATCACTAGTTTGCATCATCTTTAAATTCCTCATGGTTTAGCCACTATAGTGCCGAAAGTGAAAGATTTAATTAGAAAAAATATTTTTGGTGAACAATTTGGCCAAAATTGTAAACCAGGACATTGTCACGATCACTCTTGGAAATTCTACCTCGCCATGCATTACCAAGAATCGCTGGCTTTTCACAATCTTGCATGGTCAAACTTCTTCATCTTAGAGCTTGTTGTATGTACCCACTAGAAATGTGCAGACTTTCAGCCAGGATGCACCCATCACTTCATCTCCAACTTGGAACTCTTTGTGTCTCCTCTTGGAATCAACATTAGTTTTATAAGAAAAATTCATTTTGATGATATGTTTTCTCACCACATCATGTAAGCCCTTCATATGCTCTAAAAATTCCTCTACATCTGCACTCTTTTTCACATCTTTATCAATCTTATTCAGGTTTGAAACAACTCTTGGGCTAATATCATAAACAATCTAAAATGGTGACTTACTTGTGCTTCTGTTGACTGAGTTGTTGTAGGAAAACTCAGATTGTGGTAGGATCAAGTCCCACTCTTTTGGTTTGTCTCCAACCAAACATTTCAACAAATTTTCCAAACTCCTATTCACCACCTCCATTTGACCATCTGTTTGAGGGTGGTATGCTGAGAAAAAAATTATTTTAGTGTTGAGATTCTTCCATAAAGTCCTCCAGAAGTAGCCAAAAAATTTGGTATCCTTGTATGAAACAATGCTATTTGTAAGTCCACGAAGTCTCACAACTTCCTTGAAAAAAAAATCTGCAACATTCACAACATCATTAGTCTTATGACAAGGGATAAAATGTGCCATTTTAGAGAATCTATCTACCACAACAAATTTGAAATCATGTCCTCTTTGTGTCCTTGGCAAGCCAAGAGAAAAATCCATACTTATTTACTCCCATGGCTTCTCTAGTACTAGTAGTGGTTGATACAAACCAGTGTTTTGACTCACCCCCGGTTCCATTTGATAAAATCTGCAACCTTGCACATATTTCCTCACATCTTGTTGCATTTGAGGCCAATAATACCTCTCACCTACAAGTGCAATAGTCTTATCCATCCCAAAATGACTTGTAAGACCACCACTATGCTTCTCCTTAATTAGATTCAATCTCATAGAATTCCTTGGAATGCATAATTTGTTACCTTGGAATAACATGCCATCATGGATAAGATAATCCAACTATTTTGTCCTATTTTTTGAAATAGGATTCTTGCAAGCTCTCCAAGCTTCTCCAAATTCTAGATCGTCCTCATACAAATCCTTCAACTCCTCAAATCCTACAACCTCCACCTGCATTTCAACCAAAAGATTTTTCCTCCTACTCAAAGCATCCACAACTCTGTTAGACTTCCCATTCCTATGTTTCAAAAGAAATGTATAACTATGTAAAAACTCAACCCATTTCATGTTCCTTTGACTCAACCTCCCTTGACTACTCAAGTATTGGAGTGCTTGATGATCGGTAAATAAAACAAATTCTTTTGGAAAAAGATAATGTCTCCATTTCTTAAGTGCTTGAATGATTGCATAAAACTCTTGATCATAAATTGAATACCTTTTCCTAGCATTATTTAACTTCTCACTAAATTAAAAAATAGGTTTACCTTCTTGGCTCAAAATAGCCCCAATAGCATTACCACTTGCATCACATTCCACTTGGAACATCTTGCTGAAATTTGGAAGTGCTAAAATAGGTTGCTTTGTCACTTTATTCTTAAACAATTCACTGCCCCTGTAGTCCACTTAAATTCCTTCTTATCACTCCTCATAGTCTCAGTTAGTGGTGCACATATGCTACTAAAACCTTTGATGAACTTCATAGTGTGACCAATGACATAGTACAGGTTAACTACACTCGATCCATACAAATTCAAGGCATATTGAGCCACTAAGCATCAATCCCAATAAGATTATTCACTATAAACAAAGATAAAGAATCCATTAAAACTAGCATTCTAGATCATAAAAAGCTTGAGAATCCTATAATCTAAGACATTGAAACTTATCCTATTAGGGGAGTGGTGTCACATCGATGTTGAATGGTGACCCTTTCCCAATCTCTTGGATAATGAGCTTGTTTCAATCAATTCTATTGAAAAGAATCAATGAAATTGATGAAAGATGTGTGATAAAACATAATTTAAATGCTAAATTAACATGATGAATGCTAAGATGATCAATATGGGTGTATGAAAATCTACTCTAAATATATGCAAGCTTCAAAAGATTAAAACCCTAGTTACAAAATATGTTAAATGTATGCACCTATGTTATCATGGAAGCCATTAATGGATGCTTTAAGCTAATGATGCAAGTAAATTAAGCTAAAAGGATGCTAAATAAGTTCTAAATTTGAGTTCAAGTGAAAGTGATTTTAACAACATAAGTTTACTCTTAAAAGATGGATCCATTTGTCTCCAAATAGTGATCTATTTATAGAAAAGCAAATGAGGAATCAAGGGCTAAGATTAAAAAAGTTAATCAATGGTAAAAATTGGAAGAAAGATGAAACATGGATCAAGGATTCTCATCAATGGATGAGAATCAATGATCACATGGATCAAGAAAAGAATCAATGGTTCATATTCTTCCAAACAAGCACACTTTCAAAACTTGCACAAGAAGTCTTGTTGATAGTTTGTTGTAAGGAGGAATATTCCTTTTTTCAAATGAGTGAAAAAAGAGAATATTCTGATGGGTGAGGAAAATTAGATATTTAATTAATTAAAACCGAATTAAATTGTGCAAAGGGGAAGGAATATTCCTTTTGGAGGAATGCACAATGGAGGAATATTCCCTTGCAAGTGGGAGAATTAGATTTAATTAGTATTTTGATAATTGAAACAAAGTTTCAATTATGCAAATTAGGGGAATTATATGATATTCATTAAACAATTGATTTAATGGAGATCAAATGAAAAAGAAATGAATGAGATTGATTTGATCCATCAATGGTCACAAATGAAAGGAGGATGAAACATGGATCAAAGATTCTCATCAATGGATGAGAATCAAAGATCACATGGATCAAGAAAAGATCAAGGGCTCACAATCATGTAGACAAACACACTTTACAACAACTTTAAAAAGTTGTTTCAAAGTTTGTTTGGAATAATCATTACCTTTTTTTGGAGGAAAATAGGAGAATATTCCTTTGGAATATTCCATATGCAAGCGGATGAGAGAGAAATTAGCAATTTAGTTAATTAAAACTAAATTTGAATGTGCAAGATGAGGAATGTGAGGATATTCATTAAATTATTGATTTATTTAATGAAAAGGGGGTGCAAATATGATATTTAATTAAATAGTTTAGATTATTTAATTAAATAAGAGGGATTGGGGTTAAAATTAAATAATTTGCATTATTTAGGTAAACTAGATGAAATAGGTGCAAGAGGGGGTGAATTAACCCAATTCGGTCAATTATATTAATAGGTGAAAATGCAGAATTTGACTAAATAACTAGGTTAATTTAATCAAACAAGTGAAAGAAGATGGGTTTCACAATGAAACAATGTTAATATATTAGATTGAAGTGTGTAATAACATTTCAAGACTTAATTTTTAAGTGTCTACATTTTCTCCCTCTTTGAAGCCGAGGTACCTGTTATGATGTTTCAAAGACTGACACTTTTTTTTGGATTAAATTGCTACTTAGATCAAAAAATAATAAATTTCTAATTTTTGGATGCCCCAATATTTCCCCAGTGGAAGGAATAATTTGGTTCCCTGCCCCCTCAAGAAATTGGGCATAAATTTTGAATTTTGGGTTGATTTCTTGAAAAAGGTAAAATATAGGTTCATGATTAGTTCAACTCAGAGAGGACTAGAAAGTGTAGATGTCTGATGTCGACAAATTTGATGTTGCATAGACAATAATCAGCCATGGGTAGCCTAATGTACATTTTGATATATCACACAAATTTGATACTTTGATAGAAATGTTAGTAAAGATAGAAGAATAAGAAGAATGGATTTGACCATTGATTTTGAGATTGATTTAGAAGTACAACAAGTCCATGATTTATCAAGAATTTATTAGATATGGTGATGAGACAGATGATTTTCTCATATTTGGGATTGGTATTTTTCCTCATTCCTTATGTTTGATATAACACATAGACACGATGCATCTTGATATTGAAAACTAGGATGGCTTTGTATCTAGTGTAATGGACTTTGAATCTGCAAACAAATAGGATAGTTCTTGTTCACACCTTGACATATGGAAACCTCATCAAAATTTAGTTTAGTAGTTCAAAATATATTGGACCAAAGCATACACAATAGTGAACAATCTACTCCAAACAACCTCCTTACACACAACTAAGCAAGCATGCACCAATATTATTTTACAAGAATATCCACAAGCACACCAAATGAAAGATAATGATTGATGCCCCATTCCTTTCTCTCTAAATCATTGAGACATTATCGAGTGGTCCCCAGAATGGGTCATTAAGATAAATCATAGGAAAATATCAAAGAAAAATAGTCGGTGTTATCTATATCTTTTTATATTTTAAGATAGCTAAGGTGATTTTTGATGTTGATGTCCATCGAAGGAAGGATGCATCCTAGGACATGTTATCAAATGGTTTGATTAGGATGAGGTTTATGATAAGTCATTAATACAAACTCCATTGACTCATTTACCTATGATCTAGACTTTAGATTTTGACACTTAGGTTCTCACTTTACGACTTGTGTTACTTGCTTTCTATTTGTGTTACCAAAGATTGAAGATGACAATTGATTTATTATGGGTGAAGGTTTATTGCAGGTGAAAGCAAAATGGGATGGATGGTTTTGGGTTTTCTAAAAAATATTTCAATGTTTTTGGTATTTTGAAAATGTTGTGAGGTTGTTTTTGGTTTTTTTTCAAAAGTTTATATGAATGTTTATGTTTTGATTATTTTGGAGTCTGTTTAGGGTTTTCCATTTTTTTGTGTTTTCTAAGTTTTCCAAATGTTTGGGTTTTCTAAGATTTTTGAATGTATTTGTGATTTTCCAATGATTGAATGTTTAAGGCTTTTTTGATATTTGAATGTTTGGGGATTTTCTAAGTTTCGACCAAGAACCTAACCTAAAATACTATCCTAGGGGCCTCAGGGGCTTATCAAAGATGATCCTTACCCTGATGATACACACAAATACCACATAGTTTGAATTGTTGCAAGGTGTGACCCTTGGTATTCCTTACATCACTAGCACTTAGGTTTGTGACATGGTCTAACCACCTCCTGTGGTTCTTAACCAAAGCTTGTATCAGGCATTGACAGGTTGATCTTTTGGTGCAATGACAAGTCCAACAATTGGTATCAGAGCTGGTCATAGGTTCAAACCCCACACTTGTGCTGGGGGGATTTTTGCAAGGTGTGACCCTTGGTCTTCCTTACAACACTAGTGCTTGGGTTTGTGACATGGTCTAGCGCCTCCTATGGTTACGTATTGAAGCTTGTATCAAGAATTGATAGGTCAATCTTTTTGGTGCAATGACATGTCCAACACTTGGCAGACTCAACTTATTAAAGATGAAGATATTAAAAATTGATAGGATGCTAGTTTATTATGACAAACTCCTAAAGGACCAACCTAGGGTGTCTTGGGGGTACATCAATGATGGCCTTTCCTATGTTCAAGCTTAGAGAATCATAGTTCGACATGGTTCTATTTTTGGATTTTCGATGTTTGACCTATTTAGGGATTTTGATGTGTTTTGGATGTTTTGGATTTTGAAGATGTTTTGAATGTTTTGGATATTTTGCACAATGTTGATGAGTGTATAGATATGTAATGATTTTTAGTGATATGTTTTTGGATTTTGTTGAAAACCAAGCTAGGATTGATTGATTGGATTGATAGATTACTGATAGTGATAACATTGTTGAGGATGCACAATAATGCGATGATAGTGTTGAACAACACAAAGATTAGAAAATGATATATCCCAAGACGATGAAGGATTGATCAGATTTGATTGATCAAGATTTTGAAGCTCGGTTTGGAACAAAATCTACTCGAATGATTTGATGCGATGATGAAGTGCAAGGTAGATTCAACTGATATTGATTGTTTTGATTGATGTTTGATAAAAGATAAAGCTTGATAAGGAACATCTTCTCATAAAAATATGTCATGGGCTAGTGATTTGGATTTTCGCTTACAAATGATTTAACCAATTTGATTTTGTGTTTTGCAAATGTTTAGATCATCGCATAAGTTATAGGATATAGCTCAAGATTTATTCCTGGAGTGAGATGTAAGTATCTACCCCCCAGTGTCTAGCAATTTAGGGAATGATATGGGTGGATACATGGATAAATGAATGGATGGATGGATATGGATTATCTTGTGATAGGATAACATGTTTGGATAGAGTATGCCTCTATGACAATGCCTCATGGCTTAGATAATGCTGGTTAGGATAGGATCAATGATAGTGACCCATGTCAAGATGTTTACCATAAGCAAGTGTGAAGTAAATACCAAACCTTTTCCAAGATCAAGATGAGTTAGATGGGATGAAAATGGATTGGACAATGAAGGGTTCCTAGATTTATTATGGATGGGATGAGATGCTTCCACCTGAAATGGTTCACATAGATGTTCGATTCTACTCATGATGCCTATTTGCTAGGTTTTCATCATAGTACTTTTCCAAAGCACCACCAAAGTAGTTTTCACTAGAGGATGATTTTTGTTTTGACTATTTTCTTGATTTTTTAATTTTTTTGAAAGTTTATGCTCATGTTGAACCACCTAGTGGTGTTGATGTAGACGTTGTTGGTGTTGATATAGATGTTGTTGCTATGATGATGTGCCAATGATATCCTTCTTGGAAGAGTTATTTTGCTAAGATACAAGTGCTTGAATGTGACTACTGGATCTTTTCATCTTCTTTATTGATACCGGAGTTAACCTTACCTAGATGTGCACATTGTGATAAAGTGCCCTTAGAGTCCTTATGATGAAGATTTTCAATACGTGGTCAACACAAGAGGTGGATACCATGGATGTCAAAGTCGATGGTGAAATGCATTGAGGGATATGAGATGTAGATGGATTGGTCAATAGTTTGGAATCTTTGATTCTCCAAACTTGAGCAATGATGGGTGGATATGGAGATTGATTGGGGACCATCTTCCTTGATATACCTTGCAGGTCTTTCTTGAAGCTTTCTTTTGTATTGATGGATAGTTTTGATGGATGAACTTCCATTTTTTATTTTTCCCCATAGTTTCTTTGACTAATGGAGCACGATAGGAATTATTTTCTTTATTTTTCTTTGGTATCTATCTGAATTTTTCTTTGTTGATTCTTTTTCTTTAATAATTTGCTCTTTTCTTTGATATAGACCTCTTTCTTGTGGTTGGTCCCAATTAGTGTGTGGAAAGATGCATGGACAATGACTCATGATATGAATAGTTGGAGTGTTGGTAGCTATTTCATCATAAGGACTCTTCATGCTCCCCATGTTGGTGTTTGCACTAGATAAATTTTTCCCCAGTATTATGGAAGTATTACTAGCATGCTTTGATTATGTTGTTGAAAAACTAAGTCCTCGTTGTTCAAGATTGTTTAGCTTTGTTGATTCTTGATAATGTTTGATATCCTCATACTCACTTTCCTCAATCTGTATGGAGGATGTGTTCTGATTTTGATGCTTCTTCAAAAGGTGTTGATGTTTACAATCCATATAGGAGTCTTCCTCATGATTCATTTATGCTTTATCTTCAAAGGATGTTTCTATTTCACCATCCATGTAGAGGTATTCTTCATGATCAATTTTTGATATGTCTATGGATTCTTCTATGCCTTGATCATGTGTAAAGATATTAAGAGTAGGAGGCTCTTGTTCCTTGGTAATGACATCAAGAGTATGAGACTCTTGTTTTGGATGAAGATCATCTACATGCCCATTAGGAGTAATCATCTCATGGGTGGATGGAGGAGTATGTGAGATATGGATATGATCATTATTTGTGACATCTTGTATGGATTGGAAAATACCCATTAGATCATGGTAGTATCTTGGAGATACAGATTCTTGATCTTGACTTTGTGTGGTGTTATCTTCAATATGATTGAGTTCCTATTCTTGACATGGATCAATTTCAAAGGATGGATTGTTTGCAAAGGGTTCTTGAATGTATTCAATATGCATGAGTATTGGCTCAATATTTTCTTGATCTTTCAGTGGATTTGGATCAAGTATTGAATTGAGGATTCCTTCAATATCTACAACCATGAGGTCAAAGGATTTCAATATGTCTTGGAAAGGACCATTGCTAGACTTTGGTGAAAGATGTTGATCATGCTTTGGAATAAATTCTTGAGATATGTCCTCTAACCTCATTAGGTGATGTAGAGACATTGTCAACATGATCATTGCGCGATGAATTTTGAATTTTTTTTATGTGCAAGGGGTAAAAATTTTATTGAATAATAGGAACCAGAAATACAATCAAGCCAAGGGAAAAAGCCTAGAAAGAATAGAAAGCACCAGTAAACTCGAGAGCAAAATCATTCAGCACCCCTAGTATCCTCAACTAGAACCCTCTCCAAATCTGAGCTAAGCTCTAAAGGAATCTAAGCCCAATCATCAATCTTCCAGTCCACAAGCCTCTCTGAAGCCTACTTAGCCAAACAGTCATCCGTCCTATTCCATTCGCGTGGAATATGGACAAAAGACACCCTCTCCATGAGAATACCAACCTGCAAGATCTGCTAAACCAGAACATCCAACTGCCAATTCACATTCAACCTCCTCCCCTGATTAAGTAAGTTAATCAGGACCTGAGAATCAGATTCACACATAACCCTACGCCACCCTAGCTCATAGGCCTTCCTCAAGGCATAAAGAATCGCCCAGCCTTCTATAAAATTGATAGTTTGTGTCCCCATATGCATGGAAAATAGGAACACCACCGAACCAGAAGAATCCCTACCAACCCCTCCAACTCCATCAGGGCCAGGATTGCCCCGAGAGGAACCATTAGTATTAACCTTCAAGGTTCCCACAGGGGGAGGCAACCAAGACCCCTGCCGCTGAACCCGCTGCCTCACCCGACCACCTTTCTGACCTTGAGCCACCGAAAGGGAAAACCCCTGGATACCCAGACGGACCACCACCTCAACATCATTCTTCTCCAGTGGTAGCTCCACATCCCCTTTGGCCTGGATAGTCTCCTGAATCATCCCAAGAATTCTAAACCACACCTACTGAACCTACAACAATTCTCCACAGAAAATCCTCCTATTCCTTTCAAGCCAAATCTGCCATAAAAAAAATTGGGCCTGCCAGCCACACATCCTGCAAAAAAGATGCCCTCGAGGGAGGCCTTCCCAAGCTAGACCAAAACTCAACTAAGGAGGAAACATGAACACAGGGAATACCCCAAACACTCCACCAAAAATACCAGAGCTGCAAGGAGAAAGGACACCAAAAGAAAAGGTGTGAAGAGTCCTCCTCCCCTTTCCCACACATCACACACATAGACGAGCCCTGAAATCCGTGCAACTGAATCTTGTCCCAAGTCAGACATTTGTTCCAAGCCAAGATCCAAGCAAAACAGTTACACTTCGGCCAAGAAAACTTATTCCAAACCTTCTTCCACCAAGAAACTTCCTCCCCCTCAAACCTCTGAGACAATAACCTCTGATATCCAGACACAACCGTGTAGTACCCTTTAGGATTAGGAGACCAAGCAAGGATATCCCTATCCCTTAAAGGATTACACTATTTGCCCAAGAGAATACTATGCAGAAACCTACAATCCTCCTCCATACCCATAATTGGCCACTCCTCAGGAGTCAACCACCTAGCACTCACAAGTTGACCCTGGAAAGAAAGCACCTTAAAATCACTAACCCTTGACCAGCCAGCATCCTCGAACCTCCTACTCAAAGCCATCAATTCAAGGAACTGAGAGAGGATGGGAGGGTGCCCATCCCAAGAATCATACCAGAATTGAACCTTTGTTCCCCTCCTGCAAATCCAAAATAAGCCATCCTTGACAAGCGTAGCTCCCTTCTTGAGGGTAGCCCAAACAGCCGAGCCCTTACCCAACAGGGGATAGCAAGGAATTTCTTCCCCAAGAATACCTTGAAATTACTTATAGGAAAGAATCTAAGCCCAAATCCTATCATTTTTCGTGCACCATCTCCAATAAAGCTTCGCAGCCAATGCCATCCCTGTCAAAGAGGATTGCCTCAACCCCAAACCCCCAAGTTGCTTAGGACAACAAACTGTATCCCACTTGACCAAACTCCACTTGGACGACATCACACTACTAGCCCATAAAAATTGTTTTTCCAAAGAATCCAACTCTGTAACAAAACCCATTGGAGCCACCTAAAGCATACACCAGTAAATAGGGAAAGCCTAGACCACAGACTTCAACAACTGGACCCGCCCAACAAAGGACAACCAATGATTGGTCCAATGAGTAACCTTCAAATGAAATTTATCCAGAATAGGTTGCCATGACTCCCTCGAAAGTCTTCCCACCATGATCGGGACCCCTAGGTAAGATAGAGGAAGAGTCCCAATCTGAAACTGAAGAATTTGAGCTATATGCCTCTGAATAGGGATCAAGGTATTAAAGAAATAAATAGAAGACTTATCTTCATTAATTGATTTCCCTGAAGCCTCGAGATACAAATCCAACACCTTGTGAATATTAGTAGCCTCCCTAATAGTAGTTGCCCCCATCAAGGCAGTATCATCCACAAACTGCAAGTGGGACAAAGGAGGTAAATCCCTGCCCCACTGCCACCCCTGAATAAGCCCCAACTCCACTTGTCGCCTGAGAAGATGCCCCAAACCTTCCACAAGTAGAATAAAAAGGTAAGGGGAGAGAGGATCACCTTGCCTTATCCCACGAGAGGCCTCAAACAACCTCGAGTGCTCCCCATGAGTAATCACAGAAAAGGACACAAACGTAATGCAACTCATGACCCATTGAATCCAGTCATCTCCAAAACCAAAAGTAGGCAGGATCTTCTAAAGAAAAGACCATCTGACTCTGTCATATGCCTTTGCCATATCCAGCTTGATAAACATAGCCTTATCTCTAGATTTAGCCATAGAGTGGATGGTCTTAGTAGCCAAAGCAATACCATCCAGAATCTGCCTGCCCTCCACAAAACCACTTTGCTCCTCAAAGATGAGTATTGGCAACCACTTCTTCAACCTATTAGCAATTAGCTTTGAAATAATCTTATACACCACATTGCACAAGGATATAGGTCAGAAACGGCTCAACCTATCCGCTCCATCACACTTTGGAATAAGTGCCAAAAAAGTGGAATTCAAAGCCTTTAACATTTGCTTATTCCGCTGCGATTCCTTGACAACCTCCAATAAATCCAACTTGATGATCTCCCAAAACTCTTGGAAGAATTCAATCGGGAAACCGTCAGGGCCAGGGGCTTTTCCTTTCTTCATCTGAAACACCATCCCCTCTAATTCTTCAAGGGTGATCTGCCCCATAAGATCCTCTCTCATCTCCTGAGACACCAAATGGGGAACGCAAGAGAGGACCTGAGCTTCCCCTACCAAGTTTCCCTGCAAATCCTCTCTAAAGAGGGAAGAAAAGTAATGGACAGCTTCATCAGCAATACTCTAAAAAGAACTCAGGCGCTCTCCCTTCTCTATAATCAAAACAGGAATAGAGTTACCATGCCTCCGCGCCTTCACAGAATTAAAGAAGAAAGCAGAATTTTTATCCCCCTCCTGAAGCCAATCAATCCGGGCTTTCTGTTTCCAAAAGATCTCCTCCTGCAATTCCCATTCCTCTAAAGCTTTCAAGGCCCTAGATTCCTCCTGCAACAAAGTCTCAGACACCCCATTCTCCCTCATCGACCTCGTAATACCATCTAGCTTATCTTGTGCATCAGACTTAGCCTTAAAAATATTCCCAAAACATTGCTTATTCCAACGCTTGAGCTTATACTTAACAAACTGAAGAAGCTTAGTAAAAACATACATTGCCGTACCGAAAGATGGTCTTCCCTCTCGCCACCACTGAGCAACATAATCATGGAGTTCAGGATCCCGCAACCACATGAGCTGGAATTTGAAAGGGAGCTTGTGGGGTCGCCCAACCACACTGATAGAAAGCTTGATGGGCCAATGGTCCGAACTCCTCCAGTCCAAAATCTTCGAGCTAGTAACCCACCTATCACCCACCCAAAAGAAAGAAACCATAAACCGATCTAGCCGCTCAGCGATGCAATTTTCACCCGAGCGCTGATTGTTCCAAGTAAAGAGTCCATTACCGGGCTTGATATCAATAAGATGCAAAGAAGAAATATTATCCTGAAAAATGAAAGCATAAGCCTCCAACCTCATGGTACCACCCCGCTTCTCAGCAATCTCAGTGATAGCATTGAAATCACCCCCGATAATCCATGGCAAGTAAGGGTTCATACTTCGAACATACCGAATATCAGACCACAACAATTGCTTGCCCTGCAAATCCACAGGCGCATAAATGTTGGAAAAAAGAGCCACTTCCCCAGATTCAAAACAAGAGGCCACCATAGAGATAGAGGACTTGAAGGAAACCCACCACAAGGGGCAAATCTTCTGGGGGTTCCATAAGCAAGCCACCCCACCTTGAGGAACCCTGAGCACCAATACACTGGCAATCACCACTCATCCAAAGCTTGGGCATAATACCCATCATACCATCCACAGTAAGCTTGGTCTCCTGTAAAAAAAGAATATCAGGAGACTGACATCTAATCAAATTCCAAACAACTTTTTGTCTAGGGCCACTGTTCAGGCCCCTAACATTCCATGATAGAACAATCATTTCAAAGGGCTTGAAAAATGAGAATCCAGAGTCTTAACGGACCCTGATTCCACCAAATTTTCCCCTATCATCTTAATCTTTTCCAAATCCTTCTTCCTGCCCAGCTTAGATCCTTTCTCTGCCCCTCCTTTCTTAAGATCTTTTTGTAAGATGCCTAAATGAGGAGACGACTTACTGCTTTTTCCCCCCACCGACCCAGATCTCTGCTCAGGGAGAGACACAACCTCACTGTCTTTCACCACCCCACTTCCTGAATCTTTTTGAGCCTCCAACTTTAAGTCTATCCCAACTGCCAGGTATCAACCCCTTGAGGAACAAGGGAGGCCACAGGGCTGATTCCCCCTTGACCAAAACCAATCCCCTCCAGCTCAGCACCCTGAACCTCCAGACCCACCACCACCTGATGGTTTGCCTGCTCCAGCTCCACCAGCTGCCCTGCTGCTCAAGACCCAAACTGCCCTGATGATCCAAATCAACCAAACCTGGATTCACTTCCTGTTGGCTAAGACCCTCCAACACCTCGAATTTGTTCAAAGAATCCTCATCCTGTCACTCCTTCAAAGACCTTTTATGCCCCTTATTCCTATTCCGAGTTTTGATAGGAAGAAAGCCATCCTCCCTGGCACCACCACCCAGAATAGGACCCTTACCCTTATCCAACCCTGAAGGATTCCTAGGAGGCTATGAAGAATTAGTCTCCAAAGGCTTGGCCCTTGGGCATCTATGCAATAAGTGGCCATACTCATGACACAACGGCATCTAAAGGGTAAGGTCTCATAATCAAGCTGTTGAACCCATGAGTAAGAACCTGCGCACACTTCTAGAGAATCTGGCAAAGGTTTACTTAAATCAATTTCCACACAGAATCGAGCAAATGTCATTACCTTTTTGAACTGCGTCTGCTGCGACGAACCAACAGGTTTACCAAGCATTGGAGCTAGTAAATGCAGAACATCTTCCTGCCAACATTCAACTGGAAGCCTCGGCAGTCTAACCCAAACTGGAACCCGACTAGGGATCTCCTCAGTTAGATTGAAACTTGCATGCCATGGCTTGATAAACAAGCCCACCTGGTTGTAAAAATAAGGGCCTCCTTCAAAAACCTTGATCCTATCCACCATGCAATCAAACATGACCATGAAATAGTTATTAGCTAGGAGCTGAATCTCCATCTCTCCTACTGGTATCCAAGTCCTCCAGGCCTAGGTCTCCAAAAATTGCAACGAAATTTTCAACCCCAAAAATTTGCAGTACAAAGAATGTCATGAGTAGTACTCAATATCCTCTGTGAGCATCTCCATCGGGATCACAACATTAGGCCTCTCTTTACACCTTTCAAGGCAACCGTTAATCTTTGGAACACGAAACCCTCCTGCTGAGCCTACATCATTCTTCTCCAAATTTTGAGAAAATAAAATATTATCATGAAGACAAGACCCCGAAGGCAAGGGTTTCGAGCCAAGAGCGGATCAAAAATCCAACTTAGGTCCTTCCTCTGAAGGCTCCCCAAGCTCCATTGAGGAATAGAAAAGAAGCACCACTAGACAACCAAATCCACAATGAACACAGGAGGAGTAACTCCCACCCAAGGGAAAGCACCCCACACACTCCCAACAAGGAGAGGCCCCCACAAAAACCCACAACACCACCCAAAACAAGCTCCAAACCTAGACCCCACCACTCCACTACACCCCACATCGCGGCACCACAAAACCCCACCTGCAGCCCCAGACCTTACCCACACCACACCACCCCACACCACGACACTACAACCACACTCGTAGCCCCAGTCGAGAGGGACAAAACTGGTAAGCCTTTCGCCCACCTAACAACACCCACACAACAAAAATGCCATGTCCACCAGCCAAGAAACCCACCATCGCTAGCCCAAAACTATCGACACCAAAAGAGATCCCACAGAGACCACGGACCACCAAGAAACAAGGGAAAACACCAAAGACGGCCAGGAAGAACCCAAAACGATGAGAACACCCCCCCCCACAGTGCACATGCAAGAAAAGCAAAAAAAAATGAGCTAGGGCACGGGCACCCTAGCTTGGCTCGTATATAATAGTTTTTTCCATCCATGAATCTTGAATTTTGTCCTCAAACATGGTGGTTGAGATATTGTCAATGTTTTCAATCATAGGATCAAATGATGTTAACGCTTCTTGAAATGGATCATTGTTGGATATTGTTGATGGATATTGATCATGATTAAAACATGACTCTTGATGTATGTTGATTTGATTGTTGGATGTGGTAGAAAAATCTTCAAGGTGATTATTGATGGATATATCTTGATTAGTGTTTTCAAAAATTTTGGTGGAGAGATTGTCACTGCTATCATTAATGGTTGAATCTTGATCATTGTCTTCAACAGTTATTTTTTCTTGATCAAGAAGGTCTTGGATGAGATTTTTGAGTTCGATACAATTTGATGTGTCATGACCTTTTGTGCTATGGCATTCACAATAATCATTATCATCATCCCATGGGAACTTGATATTAGGTTCACCCCCATTTAATGATTTTGAAAGTTTGATATGTTTAGCATGGGCTAACGTTTTTAATGCTGATTCAATTGGTTCCCCTAAAGAAGTGTATTCATGTTGGTCATCTTGTGAGATTTGTACTTGTTGAGATTGATCTTAGAGATGTGGTGATTGATCTTGTTGTTGAGGTTGTTGATTTTGATATCCAACTTCTTGATATTGAAGATGTTGTTCTTGATGTGGTGCGGAAACAACTCAATGTTTTGATGACATGGTTTAACCAATGGGAGAGTGTGTTGATTTTAGGGTGGAGATGTTTCTTGGTGATATGAATCAACGAATTTGGTAAGTATAGTAATTTTATTTCACACAATTTTATCTTTATTTTGATTTTGATACCCTTGGTGTAGTTGATTTGGTTGTTGGTCAAACATATTTGGAATATATGCTTGTGGTATTTTTATGGGATCATGCACAAATTAATTTTGAATAATTTTCTGATTTGGGATGATGTTTATATTTTGAATTATAGGTTGGAATTGAACATTATTGTGGTTGGGAAACACATTTCTTTGATTTAGGTAACCTTGATTTTGCATGGTGTTACATTGATTTGGATCAATACATTGAGTTGTCAATATATTGTTTGGATTTTGAACAACATTGGTATGATTTGAAAAAATATCCATCTGATGCAAGAGAATCTACTAAACACCCAACAATTAGAGGTACTTCTAACCCAAACTCAAATGGAGAAGATCAAATTAAACAATTCCCATTGATTCTCTAATCTTTTCAACAAAAGGCATCAATTTCCTTTAACTTTCATAAGGCTACCTAACTTCAATTCACCAAACCAAGTACCAATCACCTACCAAACCTTTAGACATCCTCATAATGGATGTTATCAAGAAAAATACTGATTAGAACATCTGGATCAATCCAACTCTTTCATCATGCACCAATTCATTTTTCACTCTACAAGGAAAAATGTAAAAAAACCATGCTTTCTTGCTACAAACCAGCTATCAGACCTCCAAGACATAGTATTCAACATTTTTTAGATTGAAATAAACCAATGACACACTTACCAAGCTCTGAACCATCAGATTTCCTATTCTTTGCAGTCAAACACCATTTCTTGCACATTGGAATCACATTGCCAAATCACCAAAACAACATATTCTGCCTCCCAACTTTGTTCAAACATTTAGACATTGTTAATATCATCCATTTGATAGGATTGACACAAAACCACAACATCTTAACTCTATTTCACCAGATAAACAAACTCATGCACCCAAGGACCTATATTCTAGTAGGTCAACAAACCCTTGAAACATGTGATTACTCTTTGGTATTTTAGTTTCTTTGCAAACCCAATACACAATTAGAGAGCCATTTTGATCAAATTTAACATATCAAAACCTTTATAGAGGTTGTTTTGAAAGATTATGTAAAATCATGACTGTAACGCTAGAAATTACACTCAATTAGCCAAAAATTACAAAGGAACCACCATCAAATCAACTTGAAACAACGAAACAACCCTGGGAAGCATTAAAATAGGTTAAAAAACTTACATTTCACCAACTTCTAGGCACTTAAAAGACCCATTATTGCATCATATTATAAAACCCTTGATTTTAGGCTTAACATTACAAAAAGAATGAGGGTTTACAATAAATTGACTTTCCAAACCTCAAACCTTCAAGAAGATGCTTCAAACATGTTGTGTTTGGTCTGCACATACATATTAAACCATTTACCATACTCTTTGAATGCATATCCAATCATTCCTCACTTTGGACCACCATTTCATGAAGGAAATTTTTGCTTTTCCTGTGGGGTAGCATCTTTATCTTTGAATTCTTGTCTTCCCCTGCATTATTCAACATAAACACAACATACACATATCAAATAGACTCTAATCAACCCATCCCATCGAACAACTAAACCTACATCGATGGGATGGAGGAATAATTCCTTAAAAGACTCTCAAAACCCCTATTCTAAGGGTTACAAATTGAACTTCAGTACACTCAAACAAATGATATACTCATAGGATTCCCTTATAATTGGATTTAAATGAAAGCTTACTCTCTGACCTAATTGGAACAATAAGATTTAGAGTCTAAAACTTTTGTGCAGGCTCAATAAATTAGTAAATAGTAGAAAGAAAACACATAATTTCAAGAACATGATACTTTTATTAATAGATACTCTTCAAGAATACAATGGATGAAACTTGCTCACCCTACAAATTATTTTATAGATGTTTCCCAATCAATAATTTCCTTTTCAACTTCTTTCAGCGACCACAACCTTTCTTTTTCCCTCATGACCCTTCAACTTCCCGCTTTTTGCTTTTTGTTGCATTTTACAATATTGCATTGACAACTTTAACAATTTTTGCAAGTTTTTGCTTTTTCCAACATTTTGACCACCTAAGACCTAATTGAGATTTTAAATACATCAAATATGACCTCTCAAGACCTATTACATACATTTCACAATTGAAAATTCATTTTTTGCAATTTTTCCTTTTGAAGGCATTTTGTGAACAAGGTGCACTTGCACCATATAACCAACCAACAGAACTTTCCAAGTCCCTTGGAAACTTGTGCATCCCCTGCATATCAACTTCAAATTTGTCATAGAATACTTCCTCTTTTTGTCTCTTGAATATTTTTATTTTCTTTGTCTTGGTTCCAATCTTTCCTCCAACCTTTTCTTCATCACCATCTTCACTGTCTTTTTCCATCTCTCTTCTCTTCCTATCAGGTTCATAATCATTCTTCTCATTCAAAAGGACATAGGAATATCCTTCCACAACTCTTAGCTTTCCCCTAAATCTTTCACAACCAAGGACATAGGATTGTCCTTGCAAACTCTCCTCGTTTCAACAATTCATCCTTGACCTTCTCTGACCAATCATCTTTTCATCTTCTCATCTACTTCCCTCAGTGGAGTACTCTTCAAACTGCAAACTCAAGTGCTTCTTCATTCAAGTATCCATCTTCCTTACTGCCTCACAACACCAACTCAACAAACCATCCATCTTACCCAACAATAGATCCTAGAAGATGCCTCACTCTCTTTCCTTGCACCTTCCACCTAGATTAATCTCCATTGGAGGATGGTGAAACACATACCTCAATTTTTCTACCAACACACAACTTAAGAATTCTTCCTCTCTGTAGCTTAGATAGATCAAGCACTACAACAAACCAACAACTCAACAAACCAACTTCAACAAACTACCAATTCAAAATATCCTCAAAATCAGCTAGCTCTAATACCAATTGATGTAAGAGCATCTAACAAACACCCAAAAATAAGGGGTACTTCTGACCCAAACTCAAATGGAGAAGATCAAATTAAACAATTCCCATTGATTCTCTAATCTTTTCAACAAAAAGGTATCAATTTCCTTTAACTTTCATAAGGCTACCAAACTTCAATTCACCAAACCAGGTACCAACTCACCTACTAAACCATTAGACATCCTCATACTGACTGTTATCAAGCAAAATCCTGATTAGAACCTCTAGATCAATCCAACTCTTTCATCATGCACCAATTCACTTTTCACTCTATAAGGAAAAATGTCAACAAACCATGCTTTCTTGCTACAAACCAGCTATCAGACCTCCAAGACACGGTATTCAACATGTTTTAGACTGAAATAAACCAATAACACACTTACCAAGCTCTGAACCATTAGATTTCCTATTCTTTGCAGTCAAACACCATTTCTTGCACATTGGAATCACATTGCCAAATTAGAGAAACAACATATTCTACCTCTCAACTTTTTTCAAGCATTTAGACATTGTTAATATCATCCATTTGATAGGATCAACACAAAACCACAATATCTTAACTCTGTTTCACCAGATAAAGAAGCTCATGCACCCAAGGACCTATATTCTAGTAGGTCAGCAAACCCTTGAAACAGGTGATTACTCTTCAGTCTTTTAGTATCTTTTCAAACCTAATACACAATCAGAGACCCATTGTGATCAAATTTAACATATCAAAACCTTTACAGAGGTTGTTTTGAAAGATTATCTAAAATCATGACTATAACGCTAGAAATTACACTCAATTAGCCCAAAATTATAAAGGAACCACCAACGATCAACTTAAACAACCAAACAAATTGGGAAACATTAAAAAGTTTACAAAAATTACATTTCACCAACTTCTAGGCCTGAAAGACCCATTATTGTATCATATTATAAAACCCTTGATTGTAGGATTAACATTATAAAAGAATGAAGGTTTACAATAAATTAACTTTCCAAAATTCAAACCTTCAAGAAGATGCTTCAAACATGTTGTGTTTGGTCTGTACATACATATTAAACCATTTACCATCCTATCTTTGAATGCATATCCAACTGTTTCCTCACTTTGGACCACCATTTCATGAAGGAAATTTTTGGTTTTCCTCTATGGGGCAAGCATCTTTATCTTTGAATTCTTGTCTTCCCCAGATTATTCAACATAAACACAACATACACATAACAAATAGACTCTACTCAACCCATCCCATTGACCAACTAAACCTACATCATGGGATGGAGGAATATTTCCTTAAAAGACTCTCAAAACCCCTATTCTAAGGATTACAAATTGAACTTCAGTAGTGCACTCAAACAAATGATATAATCAATGGATTCCCTTCTAATTGGATTTAAATGAAAGCTTACTCTCTAACCTACTTGGAACAATAATATTTAGAGTTTAAAACTTATGTACAGGCCTAATAAATTAGTAAATAGCAGAAAGAAAACACAAAATTTCAAGAACATGGTACTTTTATTAATATATACTCTTCAAGAATACAATGGATGACACTTGCTCACCTTACAGATGATTTTATATATGTTTCCCAACCAATAACTACCTTTTCAAATTCTTTCATTGACCACAACCTTTCTTTTTCCCTCATGACCCTTCAACTTCCTGATTTTTTCTTTTTGTTAAATTTTACAATATTGCATTGACAACTTTAGCAATTTTTGCAAGTTTTTTCTTTTTCCAATATTTTGACCACCTAAGACCTATTTGATATTTTAAATACATCAAATATGACCTCTCATGACCTATTACATACCTTTCACAATTGAAAATTCATTTTTTGCATTTTTTTCCTTTTGAAGGCATTTTGTAAACAAGGTGCACTTGCACCACTATCCCATAGTTCACCAAGTGTGGATTTGATGTGTTCATGTGTTTGGTAAGTTTGTATTTGGTATACTCACATTTGGCATGTATTTATTTGATGGGATAATATTTTTTTGTCGAAGGCTTATGTATCAATCGTTTAGTTGATAGATTTGTAGATTTTGAATTTGATTTACATCTACCATAGGGAAAGGTGTTCCAAAATTTAGATTGGGAATACTCACATTTGTTGTAGAATTGAGGTTTGTAGGATAGAATAATCCCATATGTGAATTGTGTAAATGTGAGTTTTGGTTATCAATTTCTATTGTAAGGCTTTGATAGTTTGGTTTATTTAGATCACTCATGATTTATGAATCAATTTTATATTCCATGTTTTTCTTGTGTTTTGACCTTGTTGCAAAGGTGAATCTCTAAGGTGTTTTGGACCAACGATGTGAATTGATGATGAAAGGGGTGAATGATAAGGGGGATGAACTTTCTAAATTTTTGGACAACACTTTAGACTTAAAGGTTTGATGTTTTGATGCCATGGATAAAGGTTTCAATGAACTTGTAAATATTTAAGGTAGACTTGTGACCTTTAAGATAAACTTGTTCATAAAATGTGATGACCAACTCAACTAAGTGTATGGAAAAGGGTATATTTCACACACAAAGTAGCTAAGTTAGGGGATTGGTTTGATAAATGTCTAAGTCAAAAGTGTTGATGTGTCCAAAATTTACCAAAGTTGGTTTGGTGAAATGGAATGTAAGATGTGTGTAGATGGGTGCAATGGGATGTAAGATGTGTGTAGATGGGTGAAATGGATGAAATGTTTGACCGAAAATGTTAACCTAAAATGAAACTTTTTTTTGCAAGGCCAAGGTAGTGAGAAAAATGCTATACCTCTGAAGTTATCAAGCCCTAAGGACTCAATGATTTTGGTAAAATAGAACTCAAATGATTTTGGAAATAGGACCCAATGATTTTAACAATAGAACTCAATGATTTGGACAATAGAATTTGGACTCAATGTTTTGCAATGTTTTCCTTGTCTCAATTTGTTTTTCTTTTGGGGAGTCAAAGTTTGAACATACATCAATGTGGGGTGTTCATTTGATTTAATCTTGGATTAATGAAGTTATTTTTACCACAAACACTTGCCTTGTTTAAGTTTCAAACTAAATGTCTGTGTCAAAAACATCATTCATTTCACAAGGTCCCTTTTGTGAAAAGGATGCAGTTAGGGGCATAGTTTCCTAAGTTAACTTTGGGAAGTATGGAGTGAGATGTAAACCAAAATATTTAGAAGTCTCTAAGAATAAATCCTTAGGAAAAGAATCAATATCAAGGTTTTTTCAAAGGGTATCCATAATTAGACTAAAGGGTTTGAAATTTTGAGAAGACTTGTGGATGTTTGTTTGCAATTGTTTTGGAACCAAGCAAGTGTTAAATTGACTCTCAAACATTTACAATCCTAGATATATCAAGTACGTATTGTTTGGTAGGCTTGCCATCATCAGAAGAGATGATTAATATGTGAAGATGAAGTGGACACATAGACCATGTCACAGAAATGTAACGTTTAGAACGTCAAGTAAAGGAGTCCATTCCCCATTTTCTTTATGCCTCAATCAAAAACCAGACATGGTGAGTAACTTTTGGGCACGATGCTACTCCCGTGCACTACCTTGAAATACATTTTAGAATTAGAATTGGTTAGCCACTACAGTAAGGTTTTTAATGACCATATCCAAGATAGAATGATGCCATACATGTGGTGATTCACTTAATTAAGAGGCATCCCAACCCTTACAAATATCTAAGGGTTTTAATGTATCAAAAGGATACTAGGGGAGACATTCGTCGGTATGGGACAACCACATCTAGATGGTTAGTGACTTTCGTCACTACAAATTATTTATATAGTGAGCCAGATAGAAATCACTGCTTGGGTCATTCCCTCTCACAAGTCAGGAGGTAGGGCCTCTAAAGTTAACACATGTTTGAAGCATAAAATTCTTTTCATCACCCAAGTTTTCCAAAATGTGCAAGGGGAGAGGATAAGCACTTCCAAGAAAAAAAGATATACTTGCGTGTTTCTCTTCACAATCACACGAAGCACAAGGGGATTGGATATGCACAACAAGTATATTTAAGCAATTAAAACACACATTCATTTTAATCCATCATAGAAAAATGAATTCATTTTAAGCACCAAACGAAGTGTGGAAGTTGTGTTTTTCAATTTTAAACCAATAAGCATAATGATGTGAGGGTTCAATTTTAACCAATTTGAATGTTTATTTTAAACCCAAAAGAAATCTCTAGAGTTTGGTCCTAAAACGTGAAATAAAGCATCATAAATGGGTTATAATTGACCCATAAGTGTTGAAACACTTGTTACAATTATATTCAAATAGTAATATGCTCCTTCACTTCAAATTTTATTTCCCAAATCTGCAAAACCCGTTAGCCTCCAAAAGCATCATTGTATCTGCAAAAACAAGGAAAAAAAATCTAAAGATAAATTTGTCAAATTCGATCAGTTCAAGCCCTCCTTCTAGCACCAAAATGTGACCAATGACATAGTATACATTAACTACACCCTATCCATATGAATTCAAGGCATATTTAACCCACTAAGCATCAATCCCAATAAGATCATTCACTATAAAAAAAAGAAAAAGAAGCAATTAAAACTAACATTCTAAATCATGAAAGCTTGGAAAACCTCTAATCTAAGACATTGAAACATCTATTGGGGGAGTGGTGTCACATTGATGTGGAATGGTGACCTTTTTCCAATCCCTTGGATAATGAGCTTATTTCAATTGATTCTATTGAAGAGAATCAATGAAACTAGTGAAAGATGTGTGATAAAACATAATTTAAATGCTAAATTAACATGATGAATTCTAAGATGATCGATATGGGTGTATGAAAATCTACTCTAAATTTATGCAAGCTTCAAAATATTAAAAACCTAATTACAAAATATGTTAAATGTATGCACCTATGTTATCATGGAAGCCATTAATGGATGCTTTAAGCTAATGATGCAAGTAAATTAAGCTAAAATGATTCCAAATAAGTGCTAAATATGAGTACAAGTGAAAGTGATTTTAACATCATAATTTTTCTCTTAAAAGATGGATCCATTTGTCTCCAAATAGTGATCTATTTATAGGAGATCAAATGAGGAATCAAGGGCTAAGATTAAAAAAGTTAATCAATGGTCAAAATTGGAGGAAAGATGAAACATGGATCAAGGATTCTCATCAATGGATGAGAATCAATGATCACATGGATCAAGAAAAGAATCAAGGGTTCATATTCTTCCAAACAAACACACTTTTAAAACTTGCACAAGAAGTCTTGTTGACAATTTGTTGTAAGGATGAATATTCCTTTTTTAAATGAGCGAAGAAAGAGAATATTCTCATGGGTGAAGAAAATTAGATATTTGATTAATCAAAACCAAATTAAATTGTGCAAAGGGAAGAGAATATTCCTGTTGTAGGAATGTGCAAAGGAGGAATATTCCCTTGCAAGTGGGAGAATTAGATTTAATTAGAAATTTGATAATTAAAACAAAGTTTCAATTATGTAAATTAGGGGAATTGTATGGTATTCATTAAATAATTGATTTAATGGAGATCAAATGAAAAAGCAATGGATGAGATTGATTTGATCCATCAATGGTCACAAATGAAAGGAGGTGAAACATGGATCAAGGATTCTCATCAATGGATGAGAATCAAAGATCACATGGATAAAGAAAAGATCAAGGGCTCACAATCATGCAAACAAACACACTTTGCAACAACTTAAAAAAGTTGTTTCAAATTTTGTTTGGAATAATCATTACCTTTTTTTGGAGGAAAATAGGTGAATATTCCTTTGGAATATTCTCTATACAAGTGGATGAGAGGGAAATTATCAATTTACTTAATTAAAACTAAATTTGAATGTGCAAGATGAGGAATGCGAGGATATTCATTAAATTATTGATTTATTTAATGAAAAGGGGATACAAATATGATATTTAATTAAATAGTTTAGGTTATTTAATTAAATAAGAGGATGTAAGGTTAAAATTAAATAATTTGAATTATTTAATTAAACTAGATAAAATTTTAGTGTGAGAGGGGGTGAATTAACCCAATTAGGTCAATTAGATTAATAGGTGAAAATGAGGCATTTAATTAAATAATTAGGATTATTTAATTAAACAAGCAAAAAAAAGATGAATTTTAGGATGAAGTGATTTTAATATATCAGATTCAAGTGTTTATATCTTTCAAGACATTTTTAAGTGTCCACTTATAAAAACTTGCTAAACCATGGAAATATCTCACCTCAATTATTGTTCTCGGTGTAGGCCATTCTAGAATTTCTTTCACCTTCTCTAGATCCATCTTCATGCATTCACTTGACACCACAAAACCCAAATACACTAATTCCTTCTTCAAAAAGATGCATCTCTTAAGATTAATCAAAAAATTCTCTTAGTTTCTCAAACACACACCTAATATGTATCAAATTCTCCATTTTTTAACTAAAAATAATAATATCATCTAAATAAACTATCACAGACCTTCCAAGAAACTCTTTCAAAACTTCATTCATGAGTCTCATAAAAGTACTAGGTGCATTGGTTAGGCCAAATGGCATGACCAACCACTCATACAAACCTTCTTTCATATTGAATGTAGTCTTTCACTTATCTCCTTCATGTATCCTTATCTGGTGATGCCCACTCTTCAAATCAATCTTGGTGTTCAGTATGTTGCTCCATTCAAGAAATACATGATATCATCCATTCTCGGTAATGGAAATCTATACTTTATTGTGATCTTTTTTATAGCCCTAGAGTCTATGCACATTCTCCATTCTCCTCCTTTCTTAGGTGATAGAATATCAGGCACTGCATGAAATGGGCTTAAACTCTCTCTTATCAAACCCTTCAACAAATCAACGAATTGTCTATTGAACTCTTCATTCTTTGTAGGTGAAATTTTGTAGGCTGCCTTGTTTGGAAAACTTGCTCTAGGCACTCAGTCAATTTGATGACTGATTTTTCTCACCAGTGGGAGTCCCTTTGGTGCATTATTAGAAACAATGTCTTGGAATTCCTACAAAAAAATTGCAGCTTCTATACAAACATCTTCAACAACTTCACTGTTAGTTTTTGAAATAATAGCAAAACAAACCTTCTCATACTTCATACCATCAAGAAATATCCTTGCATCAACTAAGTAAACTCTAGAATTACCACAAACTTGAGCATTTTCCTCCTTCAAAGGCTTCAACTTATGCTTCACTCCATATTTTACAATTATGTAGGTGTTGGCATACCCATCATGTACGGATTTTTTTTCATATTGCCATGGTCTTCCAAGAAAATTGTGACAAGCATCCATAGGGATGATATCGCATAGAATCTCATCATGATAATTCCCAACCTTAAAATTCACATTGCATTGCTCATTTACTAACAACTTATGATTATCTTGCACCCAAGCAATCCAATATGGCTTTGGGTGTTTTCTCCTCTCAAGCTTCAAATTTTTCACCATCTCATCATACACAAGATTGTTTGTGCTTCCACTATCTACTATGATGCTACACACTTTTCCTTAACACTTGCACCTTGTTTTGAATAACTTCTTTCTTTGCATAGGCTTACTGTCTTCATTCAAGAGTGCTCTCCTTGTCATCAAAACCTCTCCATCTTCTACCTCTTCAAATTGTGAGGGAGGTGCCTCCTCCTCATTGAAATTTTCTGCCATTCCTTGGTATTCTTGTATCCTTCTTGGCTTCTCCTCTACTTGTGGGAAATCATAGGCTCAGTGTCCTTCTCCACATTTGAAATAAGTTCCTTTGAATGGGCCTCCATCATAACCATGACCTCTACCTCTACCTCTAAAATTTTGGTCTCTTGAGCTTTTTCCTTCTTCATATTTTGTTGCTATATTGCTACCCTCTTCAATATTGGAGCTCTTTTGCTGATTTTATTCATTATTGTAAGTTCTTCCTCCTACCTTGCCTCCACACCTTCTTCCCTTCTACCTTTTTTCAAACCTCTTGTTCATCCTTTCTTCTATCTTCAATTCTATTTGATAAGAATCTTCCATTGTCACAACTCTAACAAGTCCCATCTCTTCTTGAATGCTTGATCTCAACCCATTTATGTATCTTGCAACCTTTTCCTTGGTTTCCTCTAAATGTCTAGTCCTTATAAAAATTCTATGGAATTCTTCAGTGTATTCTTTAATAGTCTTTCTTCTTTGCTTCAAACCTTGCATCCTCTTGAGCAAGTTCAATTCATAGTCTACAGGAATAAATTATCTTTTCATTTTCTCCATCATTTTATCCCATTTGGTAATTTTATCTTTTACTCTTCTTCCCCTTTCTAATTGGACCTCTCTCCACCATATTGAGGCATGTCCTTTCAACCTTGTCTTGTAAAATTTCACTTTAATAGGATCCTCTGTCTCTCCAAATTTGAAATACTCTTCCATTTCATTAATCCAATCTACCAATTCCTCTCGATTCAAACTTCCATTAAATGTAGGAGCATCCACCTTGGTCCTTTTTACTATCTTTTATAATGCAATTACTAAAGCATCAAGATAAATTGCTTTTTCTCTTACACTTCCTTGGCTCCCATCTTGGCTTCTAGCTTGACTAGCATTCTTTGTGCTTTCATCTTCATCATCACTTCTTGGGTCTCTCATTCTTGTAAATCCTCTCCTTATCTCATTGTGTAAAGTCTCAACTTTCCTTCTCAAGGCTCTAAAATCAAAATCTCTAACAAAATTATCTCTTCTTCCTCTTCCTCTACCCCTACCTTGTGGGGCTCCTCTGGAAAACATCTCTGCAACACCACAACTCACAAGTCCTAGTGTAAATTGCCTATCTTTGGTAGTTTGTTTACACACTTAGGATCAATTTTCTCTGATACCATTAATGTATGGAGATAAATAAAATAGTTTGTTTAATTGAAACTAAATTAAATAGCTCTCACAAAAAACCACTGAAAAATCACTCTTCATAGAAAAATAAATTCTTACAACAAACATTGCAACTTTGGTTTGTAACTTGCAAGCAACAATCTCAAATTTAAGAAAACTTTACAAATTGAATTAAATCAGTCCAAAAAGGACAATGGGGCAAAAATCCCTTATAATACTTCTAGAAATTGCAACAAAATTATTTGGAACAATAAATCAAAACTTTACAACAAAAAATTTCTCTAGCTCCTACAACAACAAATCTCTCAAAACAATCTCAACAACTCAAATCTACAACAACACCATTAAAATTCCTCTTTGGAGGTGCGTCATGCCTCATTTCTCCTCCTATAATCTAGAAAAAATTCTCTTCAAAATGAATTGATTTTTTTTTACATAAACTGTCGTCTACATGAAATGACATGTGAGTTCATTTGGGTGAATTTCCTCACATTCCAAACCCACTCCTAGAAAAGCCACACCCACCTCTAGGAATATTTAATTAAATTAAATTCCATCAATTAAATTGAATAAAATAATCTTTTCAAACTTCATGGCCTACCAGGTATTGGTGGCAATGTTTTCATGGCTTTCTTGCTTTTATGAATAAAGCAAAACACAATTTCCAAACTTGGGCATCCGCCTTTAGTTTCCCTTTTTTTTTAAGAGTTTTGGAATTTAAAAATTGGAGTTACAAATAAAATTGGAGGTCTCTCAAAAATCCACGCCTCCATTTTCTTTTTTAGGATTTTTTGCTTTCAATGCATATCCTCCACTATCTCCTCTTATCCTATTTTCTTCAAATTTACTCCAAATTGCAAATTAAAATTTCAACATGACATGACATCCAAATGCACATCAAAAATATGAATTTCACAAGACAAAACATGAAATTCAATTCACACCAAATGTTGCAACTAAAAATTAAACATCTTTGTGCTGACACATGACAGCCACTATGCCATGGATGTTCTTGCATCATAGGAGTAGGGTGTTAGTGTGAAAGAGGAAGAAAAAAACAAACAATAGTGCATATAATGGGGATCTAGGCTAGCTCATTCAACAATAGGAAAGGAATTTTGGTTGAATATTTATCTGTATCTGTTTCAGTGTCTTAGCAAATGCAATTTGCTAGATGATACCTTAACCAAGAATAATCATGCTCAAATCCTTCTAGGCATGGTTGAGGAGCCATAGATTTGGGGAAAGTCCTCCTCTGCCCAAGTTGTTTCCCATCGTATACCCTTCTACTCATTATGTAGTTGAAACTACCTGTAGAGGTCTATAGAACCCCAATCCTAGACCTGCACAAACACAAGAAACAAACACAATATTAGATCAAATGCAAGTGAGAATCAAGATTCCCCATGAAATTCATCTACAATGCTCAAAAAAGAAAGAAATTGAAGAAAAAGGCAAAGAAAGTGATTGAAATCTATTTGAACAAGCAAACCCTCAATCCCATGGGGGTGGTGTCAATTGATCACGAAAGTGGCTCTTTCCCAGCTCATGCAAGTGTGATGAAATTTGTTAATGGTTGATCACGGTGATGAAAACAATGTGATTCATTGATAAAATCTCCAATACCCTATATCTAAGATGATGACAAATGATATGAAATGGATAAAATTAGCAATCAATGTGAAGAGAGTAACTTTGCTCTTAGTTGTGGGTCCCAAAATACAAAGGAAAGCCTTCTATTTATAGAAAGAAAATATGGAGGAATGAGCAAAATAAAGCAATGTGGGATCATTCAACATCCAATGGGCAAGTGCCACTTGTCAAGATGTGAATGGAGGAAGCTTGAGCACATTTGATGAATGTGCACAATAAATGTTATTAGGTGGAATTTGAAAATCATGAAATGACATGTTAGAGGGAAAAAGAATTAATTAAATGCCACTTGGCTCAATGCACAAGGACATGTAAGAGGGAATGAATGTCTTGTTGGAAGGACAAATCCACTTGGAGGGATTTTTTCAAACTTGGAGGAATATTCCCCTAAAGATGCCATTTGAGAGAAAATAGGCATTTAATAAATTAATTAAATGTATTTTCATGTGCAAGTGGCAAAATATAGAGGATTTGGATGATTAGGATTAAATTAATCAGGATTTGATTAATTTAATGAGGGATTAGTTGATGTGACAATTTTATTTAGATTTTTGGGTTGATTTAAATCAAAGTTGAGAAGAATGTGATTTAGATTTAATTAAATAAAAGGATTTTGATTTATTTAATTAAAGAGGATGATGCTAGATTAAATTGAACAAGGTTTAATTTATTTAATTTAATGAGATGACTTTAGAGTTTTAATCAAATAAAATGAATTATTTAATTAAATAGACAAAGGAGGGTTAATCAAATAACATTGATTTATTTAATTAACAAGAGAGAATGACTAAATCAAATAAATGATGATTTATTTAATTAAGGGACAAAAAGTGATGATTAGCTAAGAAGATTATTCAGGACAAAATGATGTTAGTAACCAGGATCAAATTAATGTTAGTATATTTTCCATGTCTACATTTTCCCTCTTTGAAGTAATGTACTTGTTGTGTTGGTTCAAAGAATAAAAACATCTTGATCCAAAATTGAAAAAAAAAAATTTAAAAATTGCCCCATTCTTTGGTGATAAAACATCTTGATCTTGCCCCCTCAAGAGATCGAGATGAAATTTGGATTTTTGGTGATCACCGTGAAAAAAGAAAGAAGGTGCCATGAGGGTCTAAGGCTCAAGATGCCAAAAATGAGATAAAACGGGGAAAAATGATGCAAAATGGCCCTTGGTTGGAAAAAATGGGATCAAGGGACCAGAACCCTAGCTGGACAGCTGAATGAGGTAAAAAAACCCTAATTTTTAGGCTTAAATAGGCCTTGAGGGGCCATTTCCAATTCATTTGCACACATAGCCCTTTGAGATTTTTGTACTTTTGAGTTCTAACCCCTTCGAGAGATGGCACAATGATAGCTTCCTTGACACATTTCAGACCGAGTACACACACACCAGAGGCTACCTGGCACTGGACCATCGATGAGTCAACTTGACTCGACCTTGTTTTCAATTTATGTGCACATTTAATAGCTTAGGAATTTAGGTCTTTCCCAGCGGTGCAATATTGCATCGCTACAAACTTTGTTTAGACATCGCGCGACCTCAAACTACGCCATAGTCACGAATAGTTACACCATGGCACAATTTAGAGTTTGGATTCAAACTCCAAACTGAGTCACCTATGAAAAGTGCACCATGACATTCCATTTTGGAAGTTTATGTCTAGGGTCATGCTTCAAACTATGTCACAACGGTGGAGTTTAGGTGATTAAGGGTCCTAGCGGCGTAGTTTGGAACTTTCAAACTGCATTGCACCCGCAAATAGTGATGCATATGCTATCTCGGGTATGACGAGGCAAATCAGGATCATGATTTTTCATGAAAATTAACACGGTGGCTTCCCTAATGTAGGAGGAGGTCAAGATACTTCATTCACATGAGCACAAATTCTCCATTCTCAGCAGATTGGTTGGGATACACGAGTGACTGCATGAGCACCTAAGGGCGATTGGCCTTTGGTACATAGCGTATGCACCACTAGTTAGGAAACATTTGGGTATGATGACATTGCTTGCTGAGCAATGGCACAATGAGACATCCTCCTTCCATCTTCCGACAGGCAAGGCCATGGTCACCCTAGAGGATGTGTGGCGCATACTCAGATTACCCATCC
>VDFB02270029.1:0-48043 GCA_007258455.2 Sequoia sempervirens
TTGTAACTAAAGCAGGTTTCTAAGTCTGACGCCTTCCGTAGACAAAATCTCTTCTAGATTTAAAAAGAATCAATCTAAGATAGTCACAGCTAGTTAAAAAGAAGCAACCTTAGGATAGACATGGATTTAAAATAAAGAAATCTAGGATAGTCACCACACATTGATTTTGAGGTTAAAATGAATCCCATGCTTTTTGTGAAGCAACCTCTTCACATAGTTTAGATCATTGTGATTTGTGTTTTAAAAAGAACATTGTCTACTGTGTTTGTGGCAATAGGTCTATGCTCTCCCCTTAACTGGGTGACCAAAATACCAGAATTTTCTTTTACATTCATGCAATTTTACTGCTTTATTACATCTTGTAGAGGGCTTGCTCTTGTGGGAAAAAGTACTCACCCAAGAGGAACGACTCAAGTGGGTTCAAGCCAAAGCTAGGCTATTCTGCCCCACTATAAAATTTAAAGCAAATTAGGAGAACTTCTCTTTTTCTAGTAGTGTGCAAAATAGCCATCCCCAAAGTCTTTGTTCTAAAGGTTGGGAGGTCTCCTGAGGGAGTTTATTATTGCCACACTGAACGAAAACCCTTACTATGAACCTAGTGTAGTATCCAGTCAAAGCCAGTTTTCGAACATCATAATAATCACAGTGCAAGGGGAGGGAAGAATTTTCCCCCAAGATATTCACCATATAACTGCCAAGAACCATTTGCTCAGGGGATCCAATATCCACTTCTATCACTCTGAGTATGTGCCTAGAAAAGACAAAAACACGGGTGCCCCTTCGGGGGTGACACAGCTGTGTGAGTAGACGCAGTTCTAAGATGTGGGTTGTTGATTATTATGATGACCTACTTGAGTACTAAGAGTGAGTCTGTCTGAATTGTTTTTCATGTGCAAAACCTGTGAAAACACTTTTGAAAAACATTTTTGAACATACACTTGATGTTTAGTATAGGGATTAAAAAAAATTGTTTTCAAGCTGTTTGTTGTGTCTTCAATCACTCTAATTCAGATAAATGATCATCCAAGATGAACATGTCAAAATTTAGCTGAAATTGCTCCTAAACTATTTGGAAAATTACCTTGGAAAAACTGTTCTAGCACATTTAGGGTATATTTTGGTGCATATAAGGTTTGTTCTAGCGCATTCACTGATTAATTCAATGCTTTTAGGATATGTTTTAGCGCATTAAGTGTTTTAGCTCATACATTGGCTATTCTAGGAAATAAACTTTTAGTCACTATCAATAGTTTTCCTGCAATGCATATAGGATACAAAGTAGTGCATATGGGACATATTGAAGCACATTTGGTCATTTCTCAGGCACATATCCTTGTTTATGAAGCGCATATAAGCAATAGAAGAGTGCATTTGTCACTTTTCTTGAATCATCAATTCTGACAGATCTGAGTTGATAACATTCTCGGTCCAATAGCATGTCTACATTTTCTCTTATTCTTAGGGAGTGGAAATCTACCAATTTTGTCAAGAAGTCAATTTCCAATAGAATCAAGAAGCCCAAGAAACCACTAGGATACAAGAAAAGCTTACAACGAAGGAAGTTTTTATACAAAAGTCGAAACGTCTTATTCCATTATCACAAATTTCTCCATAGATACCAATATTTTGTCAGAGGATTTACTGATGAATACGTTGTAGACCCTCTAGATTCAAGAGCCTATTTTCAAAGGAGAGCCCTCTTACAATGACATAATCACAATCAACCTCTTGATTTCAACTACATAGCACAACCTTCTATTGAATATTCGACACGTCCTAGTCAAATACTTCAGTGAGTTAAAATAGGTTGTTTGATATACTGATCATTCTTTGAAGACAAAGATCAAATCTTACAAGTGCATCTTTCATCATAAACTTCTCAATTCTTGGTTTAACTTCTCCCAATAGGATTTTGACATCCTTTATCATTGGAAGTCACAACCACGAATTAGAAAACATAGTTTTGATCATATCATAATATTTTCATCTTATTAGATTAAAACATCATCATTGATTGCACTCATCAAACTATGATCTAAGTTTAGGAGAACATCTTGAAATCATATGCCTATTTTTACACAATCACAATACAATAAATTGAAGTAAGATATTCAATAAGAAGATCATACCTCAAGAACTCGAGAAGAAGGTGAAAATAGTGATCCTCTTTATAGTGTGAGTCAAAATTCCCTTTTTGAAGACAACATGGCTGAAGGAGCAAAGGATCTGTTTACTTTTGATAAAGATATGAGAAAACCCCTTGAGGATAGTGATGATGAACAAGAAGAAGAGTGTCACATTAGAGAAGCTGAGCAAGATCCTAAATTTCTCAAAGTAGTAGAAAAGATCTTAGCACACGACAAACAAAAATATTTCCTATTTCTGACTGACAAAGGAGCTAAATTGCCTCATGATTTTGATACTAAGAACATAAAGAGTACTCTTGATGGAACACCATTATTTGATCTTAGCACCTTGACTCAACATGTTAAAACATTAGAAGGGAAAATTAAATATCTACAAGGGGGAGCTACAACAAAGACATACGCTCTTGATGATATCTGTCCATATCCTTTTGATCGATGTCTCAACATGATTCTATTTCCTAAGCATTGTGAAATTCCAAATTTTGATTGTTATAACAAAAAATTGGATCCCATTGACCATATTAGAGACTTTCGAAACATGAATTTAGAATTCGCTCATGAGGACACATACTTAATGCGTTTGTTCCCATGAAGTCTTGGAGGCCAATCTATGGAATGGTTATCAAAAATTACACCGCCTGTCAAGACATTTGAGGAATTGATCAACGAGTTCATCTCACAATATTCCTATAACATACAACACCAAATAACCATGATTGATCTATGCAAGGCTAAGCAAAAACTCGGTGAATTGTTCATCACATTTCTTCAGAGATGGAGAAGATTGTTCGCTAGATATCCATGGCATGTTCCTAAAAAGGAAAAGATCACTACCTTCATAAATAGATTGGATCAAGAAATGAGTTATCATCTAAATCTTCATTTTCCTCCCTCCTTTTAGAAAATGATTAAAAATGCAATCACAATTGAGAATGCATTAGTCCATAGGGGGATAATCAAACTTGATAAAGACAATCCTAGCTCCTCAAATCACCACAATGACAAATCTAGATTTTGGACTCGCAACAAAAACGTGGTGAATGATGGTGTTGTAGATGCACATCACATTTTAGCTAAGCCAGTTGTTCTTAATGTTCCTCGCAACAATAACTACAACAATGTCAACTAGGTTACAAATCAAGGCAATAATACTCCTCCTCTGAGGAATAACCAAAATCCAACTTTTGTTCCAAATCAAAGTAATACCAACAATCAAGGTTATCATGGCAACAACAATAAAAATGCCTTAGGAAATACATCAAACACAAATCTACAGTGACCTTCATTTTTCTCCAACAGAAGAACTTTTACTCCATTAGGACAATCTCTGGAATCTTCCCTTAAAGACTTGATGGCCAAGAACATTATTATGCTACCACCTCAGCGTAACTTTGAACCTAGCGTGAAACCACCATCATGGAATGATGCGTACTATTGTGAATATCATAGATGTAAAGGCCATCGTACGAATAATTTCCAAGCCTTGAAAAATGCTATTCAAGATTTAATCAACAAAGACATTGTCACAATAGAAGGGAACCAACAATCAAACGAAGACCACCAAGCATTTCAAAATCCTTTGCCCAACTATCAAAAGGGTGAGTCTTCTGAAAAAAATGTGAACCATTTTGATGAGCATATAATCAATGATATCTACACTAATGACGAGAGAGTTAATGTTATAAAGGTCAAAGAGAAGACAGAGTACAGAGAAGTTAACGTAACAAGGGCACAAGCTAAAGTTGTCCTAAAAGGTGCTCCTTCAAAATCCATTGTGCCACCACCTCAACATCGATATGATTTAATTAATCAACTTGGAAAAACTTCCACTCAGATCACTATTTTGGAACTTCTGAAGATTTCCCCGGCACATAAAGAAATTCTAGACAAAGCCCTCATTAAAACAACTGTATCCGATGATCTGAATGTGGATCAATTTCAATCAATGGTGGGACATTTTTCCTCACCCACATGCATTTCATTCTTCAAAAAAGATGATGTTTCCATGACTCATCCCCATTATTCATCATTATACTTAGAAGTCATGGTCCACAAGTTTCGTGTCAAATGTGTACTAATAAATGGAGGTGCTGGTTTAAACATATGTACCATGAAATTAATTCAGGCTTTAGGATTTTTTGAAGATTCCATTGATCCTAGAAGGAAGATTACTATCAAATCCTATGATGATGAGGAAAGAGCATCCAAAGGTTTAATCATGCTACCAATCAGAGTGGGACCTATTATCAAAAATACTTTCTGTCAATTATTAGACCGTGATCTAGCATACATCTTGTTGGTTCATCCTTGGATCCACGAAATGCAAGTTTTACCATCTAAATATCATCAATTTCTTAAGTTTCCTTATGATGGACAGGAGATCATGATATCAGCTGATAATTCTCATAGTAAAACTTGTGCTACCATCAAAGCTAGTCAAGACACTTTGGTTCCTAACAATCAAGAAGTGACTACTAACACTTCTCCAAAAGATGATACACAAATCAGTCAACTAACCAAAACCTTTGACAAGCAACTACGGTTCAAGGATAATGGAGTAGGAGAATATTCTCTTTGTCTAGCTAATCTTCCTATGTCACCTCGGTCACATGGACAACCTTCTATCGCACATCATCAGATATTTGTAGCATCAACATCAACACAATCAGTGGCAGAACCAATCACAAAGTTCAATGGATAATTTATCAAAGAGAAATTTCTAATGGAAAATCCTTAGGATAGCGACATGCTAAAATGGCTCTATAAAGATGAAGATGAAGATGAAACAGTTCTTAATATCAAGTTACCAACTGATAAATATGCTAAGGGATATTCAATCATGCAAAAGATGGGCTATGAGGGTAATGGTCCTATTAGAAAAAGAAAAGAAGGCATAGTTGAGCCTATTGATCCTCCAGGACTTGTTGAAAAAGATAAAATAGGACTAGGCTATGATTCTAGCTCAATAGAAACAACATCCAAACAATTGAATGATACTGTACTCACATTGCAAGAAAGCTATGATCCAAAGGAAGCATGCTTAACAATAATTTAGAATTTCATTGATAATAACTCTGACACAAACTCTGGAGAATACGACTGGGATACCATCCATAATGATGAATTCTAGAGGGACAAATAGGGTGATGTGATACACAAGTATACACCTACTCTAATCAAAGGAGAAGGTTCAGGGACCCAACCACACGAATCTAAACTACAACGGGACTCTGATTCTAGTGATACCGGGTTAGATTTAATCGAACAAGACTACCATGAGGATAGTACCATCATTGATCTACCTCATATTTCGGATCCTATAGACACTTCCATTATGACCATAACCATAGCTGATTTCATGCAACCTAATTACTTGCTATCGCTAATACATCTCAATCTCATTGACTGGGATCTATCTGAACCTCTGGATATACCTATATTTCCCAGCGATGAATCTATCGTAAACTTCCTTTCCGAAAAAGATGTAAATGATTGTTCCACTAGAGATTCTCAGCATGAGATTCTTAGTCAGGAGAGTTTCAAGTTTCCTAGCTGCAAAAATAAAATAAAAAAGAAAGATCTAATGGTGAAAACCATAATCTGGCAGTGTTAGATAAAAAAAAGATAGTGCAAAGAGCGTATCGAATTGTGAAAACCTTTTTAAGGCACCAGATGATGGGATGCTTGATACTCTCCCAGAGCACTATCATGAGCGATCGCCTATCTTGATTGAGCCTACAAAAGTAGTTAATCTTGAAACTATAGAGAAACTAAGGATTTTATAGTTAGCTGCATCAATGACAGATAAAGAAGTACCTGAGTTCATGGATTTCCTTAGAGCAAATCAAGTAAACTTTGCCTAGTTTTATGTAGACATGTTGGGTCTTGATCCTGATCTTATAATGCATCACTTGTCCATAAAACTAGGAGAACCTGTGTAACAAAAACTTAGAAAGATGCATCCTCATGTGGCACTACTAGTTAAAAAAGAACTTAAGAAACTCCTCAATGTGGGATTTATAAGATCAATTGACTATGTAGAATGGATCTCCAATATTGTTCCTATATCCAAACCTAACAAAAGTGTTAGAGTGTGCATAGATTTCAAAGATCTTAATAAGGCATGTCCTAAGGATGATTTTCCTCTTCCAAGCATTGATACTATAGTGGATCTGATGGCTAGCCATTCCATGTATTCACTAATGGATGGTTTTTCTGGTTATAACCAAATCAAGATTGCACCTGAAGACCAAGAAAAAATAGCTTTCACATGTCCCTAGGGGACTTACTGTTGGAACGTCATTCCTTTCGGATTAAAGAATGTTTGGGCTACATATCAAAGATCTATGACTACAATTTTTCATGACATGATGTACACTTTCATGAAAGATTATGTCAATGATATACTGGAAAAATCATACACAAGAGAAGGACATCTCGAGATATTATCCAAAATATTCGCAAGGTTGGAAAAATTCAAAGTTCGCCTCAACCTTAAGAAATGTGTTTTCAGAGTCACATATGGAAAACTCTTGGGATATATAGTTTCAGCAAAAGGAATTGAAGTAGATCCTACCAAGGTACAAGCAATCATGGAAATGACTCCACCAAGGAATATCAATCAGTTGAGATCACTATAGGGACGACTTCAATCTATCTGAAGATTCATTGCACAACTATCAGATAAATTTCTACCTTTCACACATCTACTACATAAGAATGTTCCTTTCAAATGGGATGATAAGTGTGAAATGGCCTTTCAACAAATCAAGCAGTACTTAATGAACCCACCATTTCTTATACCACAAAATCCGGACAAACCACTCATCTTATACATTGCTACAACAGAGACATCTTTGGGGGCATTTTTAGAACAAGAAGACTCTATAGGAAAGGAACGTGCAATCTATTATATCAGTCGAACCTTAACAGGTCATGAACTTAACTACACTTTCATTGAGAAAGCTTTCCTAGCAGTGGTATTTGCCTCGCATAAATTTTGACACTATATGTTAACTCATACAATCAATCTTGTTGCAAAAATTGATCCACTCAAGTATCTATTAAGCAAAGCTACATTGACAGGAAGGCTAGCAAAATGGGTTATGATCTTAAGTGAGTTTTACATCCATTATATTGATCACAAAGAAATCAAAGGACAAGTTATTGTTGATCAATTGGATGAAGCACCCCTACAAGTAGAACATCCCATGCACATTGAATTTCTAGGTGTTGATGTATTCACTGCAAAATCAAAGCAACCTTGGTCCTTATACTTTGATGGTTCATTTACTCAACATGGATTGGGGGCAGGCATACTCTTTGTCACTCAAGGAAATACCATTCCTCAATCATATCGGCTAATGTTTCCATGCACTAATAACATAGATGAATATGAAGCTTTAATCACTAGACTCAAAATAGCATTGGAATGGAGAATCACAAAATTACAAGTCTACGGTGAATCACAGTTAGTCATTAACCAAATGAATGATGATTATCAAACTAAAGACGACAAACTATTTCCATATAAGAAAACAGTTGATGATTTCAAGAAATACTTCATAGACATCAAGTTCATTGTTACAACTCCCAGAAACTCAGGCTCGCTACAAATTTTTGTTGGAACAATCATTTACGCCTGCCTATGACACACCTAAAAGCCAAATCATTTTCCACTAAGTAGGATCCGATTCACCTTGGTATGGAAAGATTTATGCCTACCTAAAAGATGGCATCTTACCACTTGACCTATCCCATAACCAAAAGCACAATTTTATCCGCCAATCCTCTCGCTATACTCTTATCACTGACACTCTTTATCACCGCGGTCTTTATGGTACTTTACTTCGATGTCTTGAAAGTGACGAATCTGATAAGGCTTTACATGAAATTCATGGTGACATTTGTGGTACTCATTCAAGTGGACTAACCTTATCCAAGAAATTGATTAGAATGGGTTACTATTGGCCTACAATGGAGAGGGAATCATTCACTTTTGTAACGAAGTGCTCTAAATGTCAAATACATGGAAATCTCATTCATGCACCAGTATAGGAACTACAACCATTTGTACCAACCTGGCCATTCTCTCAATGGGGGTTGGATTTAGTTGGTAAGATTCATCCTTCATCCTCAAACGGACACAAGTTCATCATCATAGCGACAGAGTATTTTACCAAGTGGATTGAGGTAATCCCTCTCACTAAAGTTATTGGCAAAAAAATCTCATCATTCATACTCAATTATCTCATTTTTTGGTATGGTATTACCAACTCCATCATCACAGATAATGGATGAACAATCAAGAATCAGGATGTTTATGAACTTTGTGAAAGATTTCATATTCAACATAGATACTCAACACGTTATTATCCACAAGGGAATGGCCAAGCAGAGGCCTCAAATAAAACAATATTAAAAATCTTGAAGAAGACTGTGAATGATGCACGGAAATATTGGCATGTTCAACTCAATCCCGCATTATGGGCTTACCAAACTAGTATCTGAATGCCAACAGGAGCAACACCATTTGCTCTTGTCTATGGAGCAGAAGCCATTTTTCCACTAGAAGTTGAGATCCCATCACTTAAAGTATCACTGAAAGGTCTCATAATAGATGATGAATATAGAGTTTCCCAACTCCAAAAACTAGAACTTCTCGATGAAAAGAGACAATGAGCAGCCAATCATTTGAAGGCATATCAACAAATGATGTCTCATAGCTATAATCACAGAGTCAAACTGCGTACATTTTGGGTTGGTGATCTTGTTCTAAAGAAAACCCACGCAATCAACACGATAGAGGAAAGAAAGGAAAGTTTGAACCTAATTGGCTCAGTCCATATGTGGTCATCATAGTATACAGTTTAGAAGCATACAAGCTATCAACGCCAGAAGGGGACCTATTTGACAAACCCATCAACAACATGCACCTAAAAAAGTATTACGTCTGAAATAGTCATCATTATCTAGAAAAAGTCCTAAAGAAATACAAAAACATTAGAAAAAGTCCTGAAGAAATACAAAAACATTAAAAAAAGTCTTGAAGAAATATAAAAACATCAGAAAAAGTCCTGAAGAAATCCACAAATAGTAGAAAAAGTCTTGAAAAAATGGTTACCCTGGTGAAAACTTGGCAAACAGGCATCTCGATAGCGACAAAAAAAAAAAAAAATGCAATAAAAACAAATAGTGAAAATATGGCAAACAGACGTTATTTGTAGCTCTCCATCTATTAGTTCAAGCTCTTCATTTTACTTCTCAGCCTTCATTTCATGCATCTTTCCATCATCTTAGGGTCATACCAACATCATGTTATCATCATTTGCCTAGAGCGATAAGGTCTTACCATGGCTTGATTATTGTACATATTTATTTCAGTAAGTTGTGTCAAAAATTGGGGCAAACATTGACATAATCGAGGGAAATCAACTTCCAGGTTTCATAGAAATGGTTAGACAATAACATCAAATACAATCATGTGAACAAACAATCAAATCCTAGGAACAACTATCCAATCATTGATCCATATCACAACAGTTTTCAGCAAAATATCGTATCAGGACTCATATCTGGATGATCTAAAAATTTGAATAAAGATTGGAATATCAGTTTTACATTTTGAGCAATGGTTGTTGGATTTTTTGATATCATCTCTCTAGAGCACACTCAATGATGTACTGAACTAGAGTGGCAAGGAAGGAGAATGATTTTTCTTTGTTTGTTGTCGTGAGGTTAACTATCAATTTGATGCAAATATGTCGTGAAACATGATTTTCAAAGCATATCATTGATGAAAATTCCACATTTGCATTAGAAGATGGTTAGTCTTTATCTGTTTATGCAAGAAATGCTCAGGTCATCTCGGTTCAATTATACCTCGATGCTTGTGTTTGCTTGCTATATCAAAAATCATGAAAGTTGTGCTCAGGTCATCATTGGTGCTAATCTCCCCTATTATGCTTGTACATACTTCCAACATTTTATAAGGCTCTATGATGATTCACAAAAGCTACCTGAAGGCTCAATGAACAGTTGGTTTTATTTAGTTGCATTTCATTTAGATCAATGTATATATTTTATATATTGGATTCGCATTAGAGTTTTAAACAAAGCTAAACATATAAATCAATGGTTGTCATGTCTCTTTGGACTATATGTGGAGGACATTTGGAAATTTGTTTCATGATAATTTCATTATCATTTCATCTAGGTCTTGTGCATATCATATAGTTTTGCATCCATCATTTGGATCCTTTCTCATTTATTTATCCTTCATGATGCATTATCATTTCATATTTCATATCATTTCATTGCATATCATGGGACATTCTCATTTTCATCATCTCTGTTTCATTCTCATATCATTTCAATCCTTTATCATTTCATATCATTCATTCATTACACCTTTCCATATCACTTTCATTATCATCTCATCCATCATTTTCATTTTTCATGTCATTTTTAGTTTACGTTGTTCTTTTCCATCTCTGTTACATTTCCATCTTATCATTACATTTTCCACATCATCTCATTTTTTCATTTCATATCATATCATTACATTACATTTCATTTTATCATTCCATATCATTTCAATTTTCTCATTTTATCATTACATTTTCCCTATCATTTCCATTTTATCATTTCATTCCATTTCAATTTTATCATTTTAGCTTATCAGTCCATATCATTCTAATTTTATCATTCCATCTCATTACATTATATCTTATTTCATTATTTAATCATTTTTCATATTCATCACATCATTTTCTCATCATTATCATATCCTTATTATTCATATAATTATTATTTATCATTTACCATCTCATCGGATCATATCATTTTATCATCTTAGGTCACTTCATAATTCATTTTATTTCACCATTACATTTATTTACATTTTATCATCTCCTTTCATTCCATTTTATTATTTCATATCATTTCATATCATTTCATCTCATTTCATTTCATCATTTCATATCATTACATTTCATTTTCATCTCATTTTCATTTCAGCATTTCATATCATTACATTTCATTTCGTTTTATCAATCCATCTCATTTTATCATCTCATCAATCTTTTTCGTATTCATTACATTTCATAGCATACATTTCATCATTATTAATCCTTTCACATCATCTAGCATTCACATCTTTTCTCATTTTCAATACCATTTTATTTATCATTTTTCACACAACATTTGATTCATATTACATATCATATTAGAAATCCATGATGAATTTCATAAACATGACATCCATCACATCATCATCATTTATAGCATTTGAAAAATTCAAAAACACAAATTTCATTTATTACATTTTCACATCATTTGCCAACCATATGATTTCATAATAATTCATATCATATATCATATCATCTCAAAACATTGCATTTTTACCATCATCATCCACCTAAATGAGATCATTAGTACACATCATATCGCACATCATCATATCATAATCGTACCACATCATCCTGCAAATCATGTTAGTCAGTAGATCATATATCCATATCACATAAACAAGGAAATAAATGCATATATATCTCATATCATCATAACAAATGCAACACATCATCAAAACTCATCACCACTGCATATCATCGCTCATCAAAAATACATACAAATGTCCAATAGTCTAATGACAATGAAAAGTCTACAAAGATACATGAGACATGATCAAAAATCAATATACATGTTCCAAAAATATGAGATACATCACATAAATTCTTGCATTCATCAATCAGGGCTAGCTGGTGGAACCCCCAAATGGAGTTGGTCTCGAGGATGGTGGCCTACCAATAGTCCATGCATCTGGATCTAGTCGAGGCCCGATAACCCCCATGCTCTGTGTCGTTGTTCAGGTCCTACTCCTGGTCCTAGTGTGGGACCGTGGGAAAGGCTCTCTGCACTCAGGAGGACACAACTCATATCAGACTCGATAATACTCAGCCTCTCTGGCCATCTCGAAGCGCTCTACAATGGCCTCTCATAACGATGCACTCTCCACAGTGCCCATCAGCCTCTGAGCAACACCCTCAACCTCTACCACCCTATGTCTCAATGCATCTCCTAGGCTACTTGTGGGTCTGGGGTAGGAGGATGTGCCTATGCCTATGCCTGGGACTGTGCTAGCTATGCCTATAGCTGTGCGACCAATCCCTGTGCCTGCACCAACTGATTTGCAACTGCACCTGTTGTCCCTGCAATGTCCACATCTAGGCCTTTAGAGTATCTATATGTCCCTGTTGTGATGAGGAACCAACTCTGATCACTGTCCTCCACCCAATCCCAGTCCTTGACCTTCACATGATCTAGATACCGGTCAAAATATCTGGCCTCGACCTCACTAGCACCTGCCCCTCATCTTCGTTGTCATCCCCATTTGAGCTCTCCTCCTCCTCTCCCCCAACCACTTCCTGCTCACCACCCACAACATCCTCTTGTCTCCCTACCCTTGGCTATGGTACCACCAAAATGGGTACTAGCTCATCAGGACAGGTAAACCGTGGAAAGGGATGTGTATGATAGTAAACTGAGTACTCGTCGGACATACCAACATCAACAATATATCGTTTATTATCCCATGCCTTGGGTGATAAAGCCATATACTCTTTATATGCTATCTGATATGAAATACACAGCCCCCATCCCACCTCATCCCTGCTTCATGCATAGTGAGCAACCCCCTGTGACATCCCCTGTGTAAAACTGAATTGTCGCTACACTCGCAATGCCAGGAACCTCTCTAAAATGAAGGGTGTGCTACCTATCAAAAATTGAGGAATACCTACGAATGACATCTCAAGGTGATTTTTATCCCATGGCTCACAATCTAGATATGGCTGCCATATCACTGCACCAATATCATCCAAGCACCGTCTCTAGTAATCCACCTTGCCCAGCTTAGGATGGACAAGGAACATAGCATATGCATACACATAGGTGGCCTCACTCTGGGACAAGTTGGTCTCATCAAAGCAAGATGCTCCCATGCCCAGATCTGAAGTAGTGTCATGCCACACGAGAAACTAAATGCACCCCTGTATACCACCTAATGTAAATCATGATATAGGTGAGCCAACATACAGCTTCCCCAGGCATATCTCTGTGGCTGTAACAACATCTGCTTCAGGATCCTCCCCCATCCCACTAATAGTACCTTTGACTGATGATCTGGACAAAGGAGACCTCCAATGAATGCACCCAAAACTGCAAGCAAGGCTGGATATCCCCTTAAGTCAACCCATGGAACCCAGTACCCTACTATGTGTGCATCACCATAGACTCTCCTCAGTGCCTTTGTACCCCCTAGCTCCTTGTGATCATATAACACAAGGGTTCCAACCACGGGAATACCAAGAATCCTATACACATCCTCAGGAGTCACAATCACCTCACCCATCAATAAATGAAAGGTGTTGTGCTCTGAATGCCACCACTCTGCCAACATGATCAACAGTCCCCTGTTGACCAGAATCGGAGGCATGGGCAACAATGATCTCAATCCAGAGGCCCCTATCAACACTACATCATCTAGTGTCAGCTCAGGTATCCTATCCCACCCCGTTGAGTGAGGCTCCCTAATCTGGAGGTTTTTGAAAACCTCCTATTTTATGTTATCACATAGACAATCAATCAACATCCTATCAATGATTCAATCTCAATCAAGCAGAATGAATCTAACTCATGTCTATCTATCTATGGCCCATATCAGTGACACATACCCATCAGACTCATATCAAGTGACCCATATCAAGTGTCCTATCTAGGCAATTCATATTATACAATCAATGCACAATCTATCCATCTGAATATCACATCAATATGCTCTATCATATATTACTATTTGTTTTCTTTTTCAAGAATGCAAATTTATCTACAATCGAAACATCATCCTATTTGTATTTTAGTCATGAATGCAAATATGTTTTTAATCAATAATCTACTATTTGTTTTCTATCGCAGAAAGAAAATTTATCAGAAGTCCTATCAATCATCTACTCTTTATTTTTTGTACAGGGGAAACAAAGTTATTAGATATCTACTCTTTGATTTCTATTTTGGAAACAAAGTAATCAATTATTTATCAGATTTTCTATCCATATCAACACGATGATAAGACAATTTCTCTATCTATTGACCAAGGAAGCAAAATACATTATCATTATTTCATCACATTCATCAAATCACATTTTGTCTCTTCCTCCTAGATGCACTAATCTACGGCCTCTATGCGCTAAAACTCATATGCGCTATTTTGTATCCTGGATGTGCTAAAACTCAGATGCATCATTCTTTGCCTTGGATGCACTCAAACATTTCCTCTATGTGCTATTTCCCTCTAAGCGCTACAACTCTAATCCAAAGCGTCCCTATATTTCCTAGAAGTGCAACAACACTAGATGCACTAATGTTTTCCCTAGATGTGCTAAAACCCTAATTTTTCTACGGCAACCTAGAAGTGCTACTCTTTCTATTGAATGCGCTAAACTGGTTTCTATAGCAAACATGCTAAATCCATCCTATATGCGCTAAACCACACATTGAAATCGCTAAAATAGCTATCAAAAGCGCTAAAACTTTCCTAAAAGTGCTAAAACGGATTTTTGAAACCTAAAATCCATGGAAAAATAGGAAAATTTTACTCCAAACCAAAAAATTTGAAAGCATAAGAAGTTGGATTGACTCATCGGTGGTCCATACACCGCTAGCCTCTGGTATCGGCGGGTCCACTCGAATTTGTGTTGATGGTATGGAATCTCCATTTCGCCAGGTCACTATCAGAGCAACAAAATTCTCAAAGTCAAAAAGTGCAAATGATTTGTCCTTTTCTCCTTTTTTACCCTTTAAAGGTCAACTCAAGGTGAGTTTTGTGACATTTTTATCTTTTTATCTAACTTTGACTTTATTTTCACAATGGGGCATCCTTATACATCATTTTCGAGAGCTAAATCACTGAATTCACCTCAACATAAACATCTCGTCATCAACTCAAAATTTTCAATCATTATCAAAAACTCATCTCCTCATCAGTGATTTATCTCCCGAGGGGGCATCATTAATCCAACAACATCTTTCAAACGGAAACATATCAAGCTCAAATCAAGGGCATATTAGTCACATTTTTCCAATCAAGGGCAAAAATTTCTTTCGAAAGAAAGAATATTTTCTTTGAAGTAATGCGTTTCACACATCACTTCAAAGAGGGGAAAAATGTATATGCATAAAATTGGTCATGTCTGATTAATCCTAGCATTTAATTAAATATTTATTATTTAATTAATTTCTCTAAAGTCTTCTACATATGATTAAATTTAATTAATTTAATTACAGTGTTCATCCAATTTATTCTTCTATCATAATTAAATAAATCAATTTTATTTAATTATTTCACATTCATATGTCCACTTGATTAATTAAATAAATACACTTTATTTATTTTTATTAATTATCACTTTGTGAATTTAATTAAGTCTTTTTGATTTAATTAAATTTAAATATTTCTTTTCAAAAAAATTTCTTCTAGTTAATTATCTTATTTAATTAATTTCATTTACATACCATTTCTTAAAATTTTAATTAAATATCTTTGTTTAATTGAATATCTTCCATATCTTTTCAAAATCATAATTAAATATTCTATTTAATTATGAAATCTTCCATTATTCTTCAAATCTAGGGTAAATATTCTATTTTAAGAAGAATCTCTATGTCACCCATAAATAAATAATTGAATTTAATAATTCATTATTTATATTCTTCAAAATCTTTCCATAATCTCACAAAAGATGATTTTTTACAAATTACAGAAAATAAAAGAAATCTTTCTTTCCGTTTTCTTCTATTTTTCTTCAATCTTATCCATTCGCAACCATTCGATTTGCCAAGAATTTTCACAATCATTGATTATTTAAGCCAATCAGAAGATTTTGAAAACTCTATAAATAGCACTGCCAATCCAAGCAACAACACAAAACACATCAAAGTTATTAGAGATTAATTGCATTCTAGCACTTCAACATTATCATAATCTTTCATTTTCAGCAATCATGTTTAGCATCAGAATAATCATGTCTTAGCATTACATGCATTTCATATTCAATCTCATTCTCTAGGAAGACTGTTCCTTGAGCCTAGCATACAATATGAGAGCCAGTTGGAATCAATGAAAATATTGGAGATAGAGGACGATAGGACGACATCGATCACAAGATATGGAGTTTGCAATCTGTATTATTTTCATATTCTTTTTTTGATATAATGTCTTATTGGTGTGTTTGATTCATTTATTTTTATATATTTAACAGTCACAAAAATTGACCACACACCAACAGTTGGTATCAGAGCTAGTTCCTCTAAAGAAGTCTGACAGCTTGAGGTGATTTGGGATGGTAGCATTCAAGAAGGATAGTCCTAGATTTGATGAAACCAACTACTCACTGTGAAAATTCAGGATGCAATTTCATCTGTAGTGTATTGGTGATGCTTATTGGAAGATTACAAGAGATTAGTATACTATTCCTCAGAATGGTCCCTCCTTTGCTGATGAGATCAAAGATGCTTAAAGTAATACCAGAGCTATGGAAGCATTGGTGAGCGCTCTAACAGATTCAAAGATGGCTAATGTGATAGGTCTGCAGATAGCTCATGACATCTGGACAAAGCTGGAAACTTTGTATGAAGGAGATACACAGGTGAAGATGGCTAAGCTACAGAGCTTAAAAGGAAAGTATGAGAATCTAAAGATGGGTGAAGATGAAAATATGACTTCTTTTATACAGAGTAAATGAATGGTGCTAGGTTTTAAATGTGTCAGTGGCTCAGTGAGTGAGGATGAAATTGTGGCTAAGATACTCAGATCCTTACATCCTTCTTACAAAATGAAGGTTCATGCTATTGAGGAATTTGTGTCTGTAAACAAGATGACAAGAGATGCACTGATAGGGAAGCTTGCTACTTTTTAAATAAGTGAATTTGGTGAATCTACACCAAAAATTGAATCTGCATTCAAAGCTACTATATCTGGAAGTTATAGGAAAAGATACAGTCTAGGAAAGATCTCTAGAAAGATATCTAAATATGATGAAAAACTAAAACAACTCAAAGACAAAGAAAGAGAAGTACAAGAACTGGAAGCATTGATTGCAAAGCAAGAAGGAAGAGGAAAAGGTAATTATGAAGATGTATTTCCTATTAAATGTTTTTCATGCAGTAAGATAGGGCATTTTGCATCAAGATGTCCTAAAAGAGTTCCTAGGTCTAAGCCCAAAAAACTTAGATGCTACTTTGTTGAAGAAGCAATAACTGATGATGAGTCTGATAAAGATGATGGAAATGAAGATGAATGGGATTTCATTGCTACCATTGAAAATAAACCTATGCCTACTGAAACTACTGAGGATAAGAAAGCTCTTGTAGGTCGAGTTTAGGAGAAATATGAGTGGGTCATTGATAGTGGATGCTCACATCATATGATTGGTGATAAAAGCAAGTTTGTGAGTCTAGAGCAGTATGACAGTGGGGTTGTAAGATTTGGAGATAACAATGCTTGTGTGATACATGGAAGAGGTTCTATTAGCCTTGGTGGTAAGGAAAAGATTGATGATGTTCTCTATGTTGAAGGCCTAAAGCATAACTTGTTAAGTGTTTGAAAAATGGTACACAAGGGATATGATCTGCAATTCAAGAATGGAAAATGCAAGATTCGTGGGAGTTCCAGAAACATGATTGCTACTAGTGTGCAAACTAAAAGTAATATTTTTCACTTGAATACTGCTAGTGGAAGTTGTTTAATTGCTCAAGTAGATGAAAGTTGGTTGTGGCATAGGAGGTTGTGTCATGTAAAATTTGACAACACTATAAAGATAAGTTATACTCAAGTACTAACAAATTTTCCTAGGTTAGTGAAGCCTGCTAATGTAATCTGCCAAGAATGTTAGATGGGTAAAAAAACTAGAGTCTCCTTCCGGAGAAAAAAAATTCATTCAAATAATGTGTTGGAACTGCTACATACTAATCTTTGTGGTCCCTCCAGAGTTATAAGTATTCATGGAGAAAGGTATTTTATGCTGGTCATTGACGATTACTCTAGAATGATATGGGTTTCCTTTTTAAGAGAAAAGTATGAAGCATTGGACAAGTTCAAAAGTTTCAAGGCCATGGAAGAAAATGAAAAAGGTTTGAAAATCAAATGTCTGAGATCTGAAAGAGGTGGTGAATTCATTTCAAAAGAGTTCAATTCTTATTGTCAAGAACATGGAATGAAAAGATAGTTATTATCTCCTTGAACCCCTCAATAGAATGGAGTTGTAGAAAGAAAGAATAGAACAATTCTAGATGTTGCTAGAACAATGATGATGTAAGGGAATGTGTCTCAAATGTATTGGAGTGAAGTGGCAAGCACTGATGTATATACTTTGAATTGAGTAAATGTGAATGGTAATTCTAGTAAGACCCCTTATGAATTATGGTTGGGTTACAAGCCTACTATTAAGTTGATGCAGAGCAGGATGGAGGAACACTCAACCAACACAAAATAAAATGATTAGCACAACTTCCATAGGGTCAACTCTATAGCTTTCCAATTCACAACTGAGCAGCTGAAAGACCAATCCTTCAATGACAACTGTAAGAATACCCACTGATCATCCAAATAGCATCCATATTGCATCACAAAGACATTTCCAAGCTTACAAGTTAGGTTCATTTTCCAAAACATATAAAACCATTAAGTCACAGTGACCAAGGGCTAGTAGAATTAGCCCACTTTTACAAACAAAGTGTCTTTTAAATTGCTCTTCACCTCACCAACTCTTGGACAGTCACAAATTGTGGTACAAATCAAAGGAATCTCTGATTAGAACCTCCATACTACCCTTCTAAACTGTTGTTCCATAAAACCCTCCTTTTCCTTCCTAAAACCTAGGGCTTATTGTATTTCCTATACCCAGATCACTAGTAAACCCAAAACCACTTGAATCCTTCTAATTTCAGCCTGAATATGCTCAAAACACCCTTACATTTCACTGCCCTCACGTTTTGTATATACTCCCTTTGTAAACCACCTAATTTCCCACTTTTTCCACCCCTTCACCATAGGGTTTCTAACTTCCTCACACAACCAGACACTTACAATCACTCAAAACTTCTAAATAGCATCAAATACACCTACCATGGCTGTCCTTTAGGGTTTCAACCTAGATTTCATTCTCTCTAGACTTTTCACTTACTCTAGCCTTGACTCCCAGGCCCAAAACACCATTTTGCAACAGGGCAGACTCTTTCATCTACTTTGTATATTCTTCCACCACAAGGAGGCCCATTATATTATTCACCCTACATTATATAGGCCCATTCCTCCGAGTTACAGCCTGCACAGAAGGAGGAATGGCCATTCAACTCATATTTTACTCAAAACCCTACTTTCCCTGTTTTAAACCAGTCAATAGCAAATTCAATTAAAATGACTTAATTCACAAGGAGAACTCTCAAGAACCAATTAAAAACATAGAAAAAACAGCCCTAAATCAAAATCCAAACATTTATGATCAATCTCTGCTGTACGGATCTATACACAACCAAGAGAATGAGAAAAAAACCAGAAAATTACTGGAAAACAGCACTTTTTATTAATTTTCTCTTTTCAAAATGCTTTCATCAACCCCTCTTCGAGCCTTCAAGAGGAAATTTAAACATTTGTCAAATAAAACTACCTATGGAACACCCAAAACTAACCAAAAACTACCTTAACCCTTACATTGCTCAATTTTGCTTTATTTGACAATTTGTTAGCAACAAACACAACATTATGCAACCTTGTGCACTTTTTGAAATAACTAATCTTAAAAACCCCAATTACATGACAAAATAGTCTCAAGTACCTCATTTAGCACTAATTTACTCAAATGCCCCTAATTTCCAGACCAACCCACACTTAAATGGATTTTTGCAATAATGTGTTTTAGGTGCTCCTACACCATACTCCCCAGGTACAAAAGATTTATGCCCCATAAATCACTCCATAGGACTACTCCAACCTTCTGGACAATCCCTTCAAACCTGCTCCAAGTTACTTGCATGGAAATCTTCCACCAAGGTACTTTGTACCCTTCATGTTTTGCTTTGACTTCACCTTGCCACCCTTGATCCTGCTCAATGGGATCTTCTTGCTGCATTTTGCCTTCATTGATACCTGCAAACAAAAATTTAGTACACAAACTAAAACAACCATGCATTAGTGTCCCTGTTTCATGCTCTTTCATGAGCCAATTAGACATATAGTCTTGCCCTTCAACTTTACTCTCTGCCACATAACCTTTATTGTATGCTTCCACTTTCATTTTAACCCTTGGTCTGTCCTCTGTCAGAGGAATGAACAAATCAAGGAGATAACCAATGATCCCTTTCACTCTTAGCCTCTTACTCTTCCACTTCACACTTGCATTCAAATGAATCATGCTTGGATCCTTTTTCTCAATAACACACAATATCCTAATTGCTAAACTCAGCAACCAAGGACAACTCACTGTCCCAATCTCATATTTTTCTCTCTTCTCCAACTCAATTGGAGTCCACACACACTGTCTTCTCTTAGCCATTCCTTGGCCTATCACCTTCAACCTCTCAATCTTAGCCTCTGTCCTTATTACAATTCTCTGCAAAACCTTTACCAAATATCCTTCACCTCTCATGGTGACCAACCTCTGCTCAACTCCTTGAAACTCTCCAAACTCTTCCATAGTCTCCTTCACTGTTTTCTGCCAATCTTCATAGCTGACTGTCTTTTTCCTGACTTCTACAACCTGCTCATCATCTTCAAGCCTTCCAAGACTTCTTTCATTCCTCTCATTACTTTTCTTTTTAGTCACTCCCTCATTCTTCTCTTTCTCAGTTTCCAAAACCTCTGTCACACAGCCCACTGTGTTTACAATCCCTGTCTTTTCATCATTTACTCTTACTGTCAAGGGACACTCCACTGCCCCAATCATGATCTTGTCATAGTTTTCAAGCCTTTCATCACTTTCTCCAACTTTCCCACCTGTCTTATCTACATCTCTTCTTTCCCCTTTAACATTCTCAGTCTTTAAGCCTTCACTGTCATCAGCATTTTCACCTTTTCCTCTTACCCATATCTGTTGCACCTTGTGCTCTTGTCCACTCAATGGATAGCATATACTATTCTCAATGCCCTTGCTTTTCCATCCCTGCAAATCACTTGCACTCACATCTCTTTCCCTCTCTAAGCTCTCTATCCCAATAACTTTATTATCACAAAACTCAGCCTCAATCTCACCTATCCCTATATCTTTCATGGATGTCTGCCCTACATCATTTTCATTCTTTAATGAACAAACTCTTGCCTGCTCTTGGCCTTCCACACAACTCTCAAGCCTACCTTGCATCCTCAATGCCTCTTCACTCTTGAATCTTTCAATACCTTCATTCTTATTCTCTTCTCTTTGAGAGATCTTTGCCCTAAGTGCCTTCTGTTCGCAATACTTTGTCTCAGCTTCTTGCACCACTGTGTTTTTCATAGTTGTCTACCCTAGAACACCATTAACCTACAATGAACAAACTTCTTGCTGTCTTTTATCTTCAACACAATCCTCAAGCTTACCTTGCTCCTTTAAGGTCATTTCTTGTGTGACCTCCACTTCCCTTGTCTCTCTTCTGTCTTCAATCTGTACTGTCCTTCCTAATGCTACTTCATGGTGTTTTCCCTTCTCCATTTCAACTAAGCTTTTCCCTATTTCCTCATCCTTGTCTTTTTCTGCTTTATATCCTAAGAATTTGTGTCTTTCCTGCAATATCACCCTTGTTCTCTTGTCTTGGCCATCTTCCACCAATGAGGTCAAAACATAAATCCTTCCATCCTTTTTAATCTGGTAATTATTTTCCCTGCCATAGTACACAGCAAATCTTTCCCAACACCATGGTTTTCCAAACATTAGATGACAAGAGTGCAATGGTACAATATCACATAATATTTTGTCTTTATATCCACCTATTTCAAATTCAACCCATGATTGCTCTTTAACCAAAAATGTATTCTCATCATTCATCAATGAAACATAATAAGGTGAATCATGTGGAAACCTTTCTAAGTTCAATTTTTCAACCATTTCAGGAGCAACCAAATTATCCAAACTACTTGAATCAACCATAACCTTGCATATCTTACCTTTGCACTTGCACCTAGTCTGGAAAGTAGCATGCCTCATTTGTCCTTCTTTCTTATCCAACCTTCTGAGGTCCATAGTGCCTTGTATCTTCCAATGCTTCTCCTGCAACCTTCAAGTGATCTACTTCCTTGCTCTGATACCACTCTGATGCAGAGCAGGGTGGAGGAACACTCAACCAACACAAAATCAAATGATTAGCACAACTTCCATAGGGTCAACTCTATAGCTTTCCAATTCACAACTGAGCAGCTGAAAGACCAATCCTTTAATGACAACTGTAAGAATACCCACTGATCATCCAAATAGCATCCATATTGCATCACAAAGACATTTCCAAGCTTACAAGTCAGGTTCATTTGCCAAAACATATAAAACCATTAAGTCACAGTGATCAAGGGCTAGTAGAATTAGCCCACTTTTACAAACAAAGTGTCTTTTAAATTGCTCTTCACCTCACCAACTCTTGGACAGTCACAAATTGTGGTACAAATCAAAGGAATCTCTGATTAGAACCTCCATACTACCCTTCTAAACTGCTGTTCCATAAAACCCTCCTTTTCCTTCCTAAAACCTAGGGCTTATTGTATTTCCTATACCCAGATCACTAGTAAACCCAAATCCACTTGAATCCTTCTAATTTCAGCCTGAATATGCTCAAAACACCCTTACATTTCACTGCCCTCACATTTTGTATATACTCCCTTTGTAAACCACCTAATTTCCCACTTTTTCCACCCCTTCACCATAGGGTTTCTAACTTCCTCACACAACCAGACACTTACAATCACTCAAAACTTCTAAATAGCATCAAATACACCTACCACAGCTATCCTTTAGGGTTTCAACCCATATTTCATTCTCTCTAGACTTTTCACTTACTCTAGCCTTGACTCCCAGGCCCAAAACACCATTTTGCAACAGGGCAGACTCTTTCATCTACTTTGTATATTCTTCCACCACAAGGAGGCCCATTATATTATTCACCCTACATTATATAGGCCCATTCCTCTGAGTTACAGCCTGCACAGAAGGAGGAATGGCCATTCAACTCATATTTTACTCAAAACCCTACTTTCCCTATTTTAAACCAGTCAACAGCAAATTCAATTAAAATGACTTAATTCACAAGGAGAACTCTCAAGAACCAATTCAAAACACAGAAAAAACAGCCCTAAATCAAAATCCAAACATTTATGATCAATCTCTGCTGTACGGATCTGTACACAACCAAGAGAATGAGAAAAAAACCAGAAAATTACTAGAAAACAGCACTTTTTATTAATTTTCTCTTTTCAAAATGCTTTCATCAACCCCTCTTCGAGCCTTCAAGAGGAAATTTAAACATTTGTCAAATCAAACTACCTATGGAACGCCCAAAACTAACCAAAAACTGCCTTAACCCTTACATTGCTCAATTTTTCTTTATTTGACAATTTGTTAGCAACAAACACAACATTATGCAACCTTGTGCACTTTTTGAAATAACTAATCTTAAAAACCCCAATTACATGAAAAAATAGTCTCAAGTACCTCATTTAGCACTAATTTACTCAAATGCCCCTAATTTCCAGACCAACCCACACTTAAATGGATTTTTGCAATAATGTGTTTTAGGTGCTCCTGCACCATACTCCCCAGGTACAAAAGATTTATGCCCCATAAATCACTCCATAGGACTACTCCAACCTTCTGGAAAATCCCTTCAAACCTGCTCCAAGTTACTTGCATGGAAATCTTCCACCAAGGGACTTTGTACCCTTCATGTTTTGCTTTGACTTCACCTTGCCACCCTTGATCCTGCTCAATGGGATATTCTTGCTGCATTTTTCCTTCATTGATACCTGCAAACAAAAATTTAGTACACAAAATAAAACAACCATGCATTAGTGTCCCTGTTTCATGCTCTTTCATGAGCCAATTAGACATATAGTCTTGCCCTTCAACTTTACTCTCTGCCACATAACCTTTACTATATGCTTCCACTTTCATTTTAACCCTTGGTTTGTCCTCTATCAGAGGAATGAACAAATCAGGGAGATAACCAATGATCCCTTTCACTCTTAGCCTCTTACTCTTCCACTTCACACCTGCATTCAAATGAATCATGCTTGGATCCTTTTTCTCAATAACACACAATATCCTAATTGCTAAACTCAGCAACCAAGGACAACTCACTATCCCAATCTCATATTTTTCTCTCTTCTCCAACTCAATTGGAGTCCACACACACTGTCTTCTCTTAGCCATTCCTTGGCCTATCACCTTCAACCTCTCAATCTTAGCCTCTATCCTTATTGCAATTCTCTGCAAAACCTTTGCCAAATATCCTTCACCTCTCATGGTGACCAACCTCTGCTCAACTCCTTGAAACTCTCCAAACTCTTCCATAGTCTCCTTCACTGTTTTCTGCCAATCTTCATAGCTGACTGTCTTTTTCCTGACTTCTACAACCTGCTCATCATCTTCAAGCCTTCCAAGACTTCTTTCATTCCTCTCATTACTTTTCTTTTTAGTCACTCCCTCATTCTTCTCTTTCTCAGTTTCCAAAACCTCTGTCACACAGCCCACTGTGTTTACAATCCCTGTCTTTTCATCATTTACTCTTACTGTCAAGGGACACTCCACTGCCCCAATCATGATCTTGTCATAGTTTTCAAGCCTTTCATGGCTTTCTCCAACTTTCCCACCTGTCTTATCTGCATCTCTTCTTTCCCCTTTAACATTCTCAGTCTTCAAGCCTTCACTGTCATCAGCATTTTCACCTTTTCCTCTTACCCATATCTGTTGCACCTTGTGCTCTTGTCCACTCAATGGATAGCATATACTATTCTCAATGCCCTTGCTTTTCCATCCCTGCAAATCACTTGCACTCACATCTCTTTCCCTCTCTAAGCTCTCTATCCCAATAACTTTATTATCACAAAACTCAGCCTCAATCTCACCTATCCCTGTATCTTTCATGGATGTCTGCCCTACATCATTTTCATTCTTTAATGAACAAACTTTTACCTACTCTTGGCCTTCCACACAACTCTCAAGCCTACCTTGCATCCTCAATGCCTCTTCACTCTTGAATCTTTCAATACCTTCATTCTTATTCTCTTCTCTTTGAAAGATCTCTGCCCCAAGTGCCTTCTGCTCGCAATACTCTGTCTCAGCTTCTTGCAGCACTGTGTTTTTCATAGTTGTCTGCCCTAGAACACCATTAACCTGCAATGAACAAACTTCTTGCTGTCTTTTATCTTCAACACAATCCTCAAGCTTACCTTGCTCCTTTAAGGTCATTTCTTGTGTGACCTCCACTTCCCTTGTCTCTCTTTTGTCTTCAATCTGTACTATCCTTCCTAATGCTACTTCATGGTGTTTTCCCTTCTCCATTTCAACTAAGCTTTTCCCTATTTCCTCATCCTTGTCTTTTTCTGCTTTATATCCTAAGAACTTGTGTCTTTCCTGAAATATCACCCTTGTTCTCTTGTCTTGGCCATCTTCCACCAATGAGGTCAAAACATAAATCCTTCCATCCTTTTTAATCTGGTAATTATTTTCCCTGCCATAGTACACAGCAAATCTTTCCCAACACCATGGTTTTCCAAACATTAGATGACAAGAGTGCAATGGTACAATATCACATAATATTTTGTCTTTATATCCACCTATTTCATGTGCTCGTGGTTGAAGATCTTCTTGTGCATGTTCAGTTTTTCATGTTCCTGACTGACATGTTGACGATAGCGCGTTGCAGATGTTCGAGGCAAAATTAATTAAATTATTTTTGTGTTGGAGATATTAATTTGGGTCTCCAATATGTTGTGGCTGACATTGGTGGGTTCACATTAAAATTTAGTTGTTAATCTGGGTTGACATTGCAAATATAATTTAGTTTTCTTGGCTGACCATGTCATGATGAAATCTCCTATAGCGGATATATAAGATCGATTGTGTGATCAGTGGAATGTATGCTTCATATGCTCCTATGTGTGTATGTGTGAATATAATTACTGAGAAAAGTGTGATGAAGATTGTGCAAAGTGTAAAGAAATGTTGAGCTTAATTGGAACTGTAATAAGGCTTGAGCATAATCTATTTTCTCAGTTCATACCCTCTTGATTTTTAATTCAACTTTGTTGGGAAGTGAGCCCCTTTTGTAATTGAGCAGTGAGCTCTAGGCATTGTTCCTAAATGCATGTGCATTCCCCTTATTGTTTTTCATTATACTTTTAGCAAGGTATAATCTTGTGGACTAACATCCACCATGGTTTTTCCCCTAACAGGGTTTCCACATATAAATTCTTGGTGTTCTTTGTCTCTCTGATGTGTTAATTGCTTATGGTTAATTGTTCATTCATCAGATCTAAGATTAAGGATAAGTTAAATTAGAAAAAGTTTAAATTTCTGAGACAATTGATTCACTCCCCCTCTCAATTGTTTGTCCTTGTTTTTCCAACAAAAATAGGACAGAATATCAGAGCAAAACTTGGAGCAATCATTGAACATGTGCAATCTTTCTTCAATACAATTTTCTCAATATCCTCAACATATACAACCAATAACATGAATCCATGACACTAGTGACAACAACAATCAATTGATAACCAATTGACTAGTTGACATCAATGAAAAAATATTCATTCTTTCCATTCTTGCAACAATCTCCTACTTCTTCATTGATGGCAACACATGATGTGAAAAACCATCAAAGACACCATACTAGCTTCCCAAGATTTTTTTTTCTATTCCTTTCTGTTTCTCCCCCTTAGTAAATAGTATTTTATATTCTTCCTCTTTTTCTTCACATGCTTCCTCTCCCCCTTTGACATCAATGGGAAAGGAAAAATATATTTTATATTGATTTCCCCTTTGAAATAAAAAAATAGAATACTCTTAATTACAACACCTGAAACTAATTGCTCCCCCTACGAGATAGCCACCAAAACATTAGTCTATAAGAAATATAGATACATAGATCCACTGGACTAATGCATCTCCATATGCAAATAGTTCAAGAAAGGAGGGGAAATGACCCCTAACTTCTCCTGGAGATACTCAAAAGTATCTTTAGGAAGATCCTTCATAAACATATCACCAATCTAATCCTTCATAAGAACATACTAAAGATTTACTTCATTCTCCATGACCTTCTCTCTCAAGAAATGATACCTGATAGATATATGTTTTGTCCTCGAGTGCATCATAGTATTATTTGAAATTTTAATTGCACTTGCATTATTTCAGAAGATAGATATAGGATCATCATACACCATTGTGATATATTTCAATGTTTTCTTCATCCATAAAACTTATGTACAACAAGATGTAGTAGCAATATACTCAGCTTTAGTAGTAGACAAGGAGACTAAATCTTTCTTTTTACTCAACCATGCCACCAATCTGCAACCAAGAAAGAATGCACCACCACTTGTACTCTTTATGTCATCTACACATCCAACCCAATCTACATTTGTATAGGAACTTAGAGTAAAGTCGGTATCTCTAGGATACCATAATCCATAATCCAAAGTGCCATTCAAATATCTAAATATTCTTTTAACAACAACATGTGTTTCCTCGGGATCTTCTTGAAATCTAGTCACAAGATAAACAACATGAATAATATATGTTCTAGTAGTAGTCAAATACAATAGTCCACCAATCATAGATTTATGCTTGCTCTGATCAGCCCTAGGTAAATCATCATCTTTACCCAATTTTCAATCACTAACCATAGGAGTACATACCAATTTGGAACCATCCATCCGAAACTTCTTCAACATCTTTTTCACATAATTAGATTATGAAATAAAAATTCCTTTCTCTATTTGATTAATCTGTAGCCCAAGAAAGAAATTCATCTCTCCAAACATAGACATTTAAAATTCTTTCTACATCTTGCACATATTTTCATTTCCTCCAAAAATAATGTCATCAACATATACAACTACAATCAATATTTTATCATTTTCAATCTTAAAATAAAAATTTCTAGTTGTTGTACCTTTTTTGAAACCTTGCATATGAAGCTCTAGGAGATTGCTTCAATCCATATAAGGTTTTATTAAATCTATACACCATATCTGATTGATCTGACAACTAAAATCCTTCTGATTGTTTCGTGTAGACCTCTTCTTCTAGCATTCAAAAATCCTTAGTTGATATCCATCTAATAGACCTTGAAGTCTTTGTGAACAACATATGCTAAGAACATCCTTATATCTTCCATTCTTGCTCTTGGAGAAATATTTTCTTGAAAATCTATTCCTTCCACTTTTGAATAACCTTTACACACTAGCCTTGATTTGTTTCTAACCACTTCTCCATTCTCATTCAACTTATTTTTGAATACCCAGTTCGATCCAATAATGTTTTTATTTGTCGGTCCTGGGACCAATTACCAAGTTTGATTCTTCTCAATCTACATAAGTTCTTCTTTCATGGCTTCTATCCAATGTTCATCTTTATATGCTTCACTTACAATTTTTGGTTCAATCTTAGAGAATAAACATAGATTTACTTCAATGGCAACTATACTTTTAGTTAATACTCCTTTAGTATTATCTCCAATAATATAACTTTCTAAATGATTTTTTTGCACATATCTAGGTGCCTTAGGTGACACCACCGGAGCTTCTTCTTCTATTTCATTCTATTCATTTTTCTTCTCTTTCTCATTGTTTTCATGTTCTTCCACACTCTCTTCAATTCTCACACAATCAAGTTCATCAAATACATATCCATTAATATCAATTGAATTATTCATTATCTCATCAACCTTGACATTTGTACTTTCAACAATCTTTCTTAGTATTTTTCTAAAGCATCTGTATGCTATTATTTTAGTGGAATATCTAAGAAAAATTCCTGCATCACTGCTTACATAAAAATTACCTAAGGTTTCTTCATCTCTTATGAAATAACATTTTCTTTCGAATACTTTGAAATACTTGACAATAGGAATTCTTCCATGTTAACTCATAGGGGGCATTTGTACTGTTTGCTCTTGCTTGAACTCGATTGAATACATAAACAACAGTATGAATAGCTTCTCTCCAATAGACTTTCGGTAACTCAGCCTCAATAATTATTGGTCTAGTAGCCTCTTGAAGTATTTTTTTTCCTTTCAACAACTCCATTCTATTGAGGAGTTCTTAGAGTAGATAATTGTATCTTTATTCCATGCACTTCAAAAAATATATTAAACTCATGGGAGGTGAATTCTCCACCTATGTCAGACCTTAAGAATTTTATTCTCAAAGTCATTTAATTTTCAACCATAGATTTGAATGTCTTGAATCTATCTAATGCATCTGATTTCTCTCTAAGAAATATAACCCATGTATATCTAGAATAATTATCAATCAAAATGATAAAGTAACTTTCACCTTTTAGACTTATCACTCTTGTAGGAACACAAATATTTTTATGAATTAAGTTGAATAGTACAATAGTAGACTGTTCCTTTGATCTCTAATCTATTCAATAGCACACACCTTCTCATGTAAGCATCGGGAAGAGTTCTAAGAATCTTCTTTAGAATATTGGTTTCATTTGTTGCAAGTATGAGCAAGTTTGGTGGTGTTGTGATTAATGTTATCATTGATGTCAACATAGTTCAGTATGTTGTAGATTGTGCATGTATAGTTGAGATGTTGTGAGTACATGGAGCTATCTTTATGATGTTGCAAATTTGTTGAAATGATGGGTTTCCAAGTGCTTTTGAAAAAAATAATTAAAAAAGAAGTTAGAGTTATGTATGTGCTCAGAATGTGCTCCGGTATGTGCTCCACATTTATTTTGTGTTGATCCTATGCTTGTACAAATCTAAAGGGTTGTTGATGATTATCTGATGGTGATATCTACTGATTTGTAGCTTTTGGTTTGATGGAGTGTGAAAGATGTGTTCATCGGTGTGTGAACTATTCTAACAAAGTTGGATTTCTGTGGACTGGGAGAAATATTTCTGCTTTGCAGTCCTTCACTATTTAAGTTTAGCTCTTGCAGATCTGGAATATGTCTTGTAACATTTTTCTCTAGGTTTTGGGAAAGATGTTTGTGGTTTGGTGATCTGGAAGTTGAGTTTCAGAGTTGTATGTGTTTGCATAGTCTAGATGGACTAATGGAAAGAGTTTTTTGTTCAAAGTTTGTTACACTTGTTGCAGATGTATCTAAAGGAACCTGAGAAGTGTTCTCATGCATAATGAAGCATGTTATGTCATCCACATGTTATCTTCTTGCTGGGTAGCATGTACTTCAATGTTCATTTGTATTTTCATTAGGTTTGGCTGACTTGGTGTTTACAATTTATTTGAAGAATTAAAATTTAAGGAAGCATGTGGTTGATCCAAGACATTATTTTTGGTCTTGGTTAAGTATTTAATTGGGCCACTCTCATTCCTTTCCACCATAGGAATGTTGAGTTTCCTGCCTAATTTGAATTTATGAAATGAAGCTTATGTATCCAACCTTGGAGAAAGTTTCTAAGGTTGAAGATGGTATAAATGCAAGTTGATATGAAAAGAATTGGATGATGCAAAGTAACGAAGTAAGCCACAAGTGAAGAAGAGAAGTGCACAAAAGTAAGTTGAGGTAGCAATACTTCATGTTGATGGTGTTTTTTGCACAACAACAACTCAGACGAAATATAATATTTAATCTCTCTTGAAAGGTAAATCTCTATTAGCAAGCCTCAAGAGATAACCCCAAGGTCTCTAATGTTAGGTCTTGACAATACATAAATAGCTTAGATAATATGTGAAAATGCTGGTAATCACAAAGGGACCTTACTAACAAATATTGGATCTTAAAACTTATTAGGTTTTGCAATATGGTGATACTTCAAATCCTAAACCTAACACAGATGATAAAAATAAAAGGAAAAAGATAAGGGTTTAAGAGAGATACTAAAATTGAAATTAACCCTAGAGTCAACAATGCAAATGATAAAATCCTTGAAATGGACCAATCCCTCAAAACCAATTCCTGTTTAACCTAGATTCAATCTTCAATCTCACAAGAACAGTGCAATCTTCTCAGTTAATAAAGATTTTCATACTGTAAAGAATTCACTCAAAACAACCCAAGTTTTGCAATTGAAATGAATAAAAACCCCACAATTGAACTTAGGACATTAATATAAGGTCCAGTCTAACTTTACAAATCAACTCACAATCAGCTAGCTGCAAGAAAGTATAGACCAGATATTACTACAAACACTTCAAGCTTGAAACCATAAACAATATTGAATCATCTAACCTTAAATCTAACATATAACAAATACTTTCAAAGCAATTCCAAAAGATATAACCATAGGAACCATGCAAGACAAAATTAACACAAGGACACCAAATCATAATGTATTTACTTGCATTAAGTCATCCAAAGTAGCAACAGTTCCAGTGTTTTGTTACAACACTTGCTCAAAATAAACTAACTCCTAACTCCTTGCTCTATCACCTAGCTCACTTCAAAGTCTAATTTTTCTAGCCCTAACAAATGAGATAGAAAGCCCTTTTTATAGAGATTACATGCTATGTTGGCCCAAATAGGGTTACAAGAAAAACCAGCCCCAAAACAAGGTCGGCCAAGATAGTTCTAGAATAAAACAATATTTGCATTAAATGCTCGAACTTATCCAGGTCGGCTTGGGTTTTCCAACATAATTCGGTGCAACTTCTTCCTCAGTGCAACTTCTTCCTACCAGTCATGACTTCAAAAAATGAAACACATTTACTATATATGTCAGTCAGGGTTCTCTCTATTTGTTTTCCCTACTTATGCACTTTCTTAAATACCCTCTGTCTGATCTGCAAAGCTTCATACCATTCCCAAGGTTCTGCAACTTTTGAAGAAGAAAAGATTCCATCACTTACCAACTTTTCTTCAGTGTACTCCATGATGGCCTTGGTTTTCTACAGCGGGAGATCAACATCTTCCTTGTCTTGGGATAACACATATTTTAGATACTCCATTGACCTGTGAGGATCTTTAGAGGTTGACAATATTTCTTTGATTACATCATCTCCTCTAGTTCCCACCCCATGCAACCAATCAAGTGTGACCTTAGTTGAGGTATTCATCCTTTCAAGTTCATTGAATGCATCCTTAGGCAACAAGCCCTTAGGGGGCATTCCCTCACTTCCTACTACTTGTAGGGATTTCATCAAATGTTGCACATATTTACACATATCATTTACCTATTTCTACAACTTTTCCTTCTTTGTTGTTTCCCTTTCTAGCCTTCTCGGAATGGTCTGGGAAGATTCTTGGAATTCTTCCTTCTCTTGATCTTTGCTAGTGGGCCCTAGGTTCAAGGTTTGGATTGTGTATTCCTAAGGAGTAATCTCCCTTCTATCTTTCTCTATGATAGGGGTGGCAATGTGGATGATCCTATTATCTACTTCATCCCTAGTAATTTTGGAGATCACCTTGGCTTTCTTCTTTTCCTTCCCCTTACTAATGTTCTCCAACAATTCTTCCTTATGGACTGGTGAAGGGGTCCTTTCAGGTATCTCTGCTTTCTCAAAAGATTTATCTCCTTCATTGCTAGCAGGTGAGTCCTCATATGGCACTAAAGGGGATTTCAAGATTCTTTCTATCTTGGCCTCAACACTATGGAGTTCTCCTTCCTTGAATCTACCTGCATCCTCTTCTTGATGATTAATTTCTTTTGTATCTTTGGAATCATGTTGTTCATCATGTGACTCATGAAGAGGAGGGGCATCTTCCTATTGTTCCACAACAAAAAAGGTTGCAGAGACCTCTTTTAGTGCACTATCCTTTGGAGAGGGGGTTCTTGATCTTCTGGTGTAAACTTGTGTCTTCTCCCTAGAACTCTCGACATTCACAACTTGAGGGCCTGCTCCCTTTTCTCCCTTGGATGGTTCATCCTTATTTTTTGAAGTTATTGATACTCTCCTTCTTTTTGGTATAGAGGCACTATCTTTTTCCTCTTCTTCATCAGGTTCATCTTCAGCAGTAGACTTATCTTTCTTGGAAACATTCTTCCTGTTTTTAGCTATGGGCTTTCTCTTCTTTTCTACTTCTAATTCTCCTTGGGAACCTTTGATTTTGATCTTAAAGGGGTAATCTACCTTACCCTTTCCCTTAGGATCTTGTTCAATCTCCTTAGAGGTAGAATGGGAGTCCATGTCTCCCATCAAGTCATACGTGTACTGTGTGCCTTTACTGTCTAGCTCCCAGATCTTGTGTTTGATCCACAATTTAGTGTACTTGAGGATGGGAGCTGTGATTTGTTCCAAATCTATTTTCTCTTCTTTCAACCAGTCAATCTCTCCTACTAGTTTGTCCTTGAAAGATTCATAATCATGGTTCTAGATCACATTCCCATCATCATCAATTTGATCAGGGATAGCTTTGACATTGTACAATCTGATCAAGTTAACTTGTAGCCTAGATAATTTCTTCTTCCTATCCTCAAACTCATCCTTACAATTAGCCCAGTAGTCTTCTATGTCATCCTTGTGGTTAAACTCTCTACTAGCCCTCTTTTGTGCCTCACCGGTTCTATAAAAACTAGGCCTTTTGGAGCAGAAAGACAAGCCCAAGGAACTCATTTCCTCCGCAAAAGAATTTGCTAAAATGATAGGACACACTTCATTGCTTCCTACCCTAAGAGGGAAGTCATTACCAAACCCAGTCCTATGTTTTTCGTTCTCCACTATAGCATCAAAGTCACATGTCTACCTTGTGATCTCCAGGAGTATGATATGGTCTATGGGATACCTTTGAAGTCTGTAGGGAGATCTTTGACATCCATCTATCCTAATGTAGGAGAAAGTGGGGAACTGTATGAACCAAGCTCCAAACTTCTTTATCAATTATTTTACACTATCTAAGATTATGGCATGTTTTGCACCTTGAAGTAGTCTAGTGATGTACATGGTGAATGCATCATTCACCCTCCTATTGCTTGAGCTTCCCAAGTGTAATTGTGGGTAAAATTCATAGATCGCATCTTGCCCGAAGACACATCTTGTACTTAGCCCTTTGTGGGGATGGAATCTTGCAAGTGCATAGGCCAAGTAGGAGGTCATGGTGAAGTTATTTGTCTGCAATACATTACATAGCTGCTCATGTATCATTGCACTAATGATGCTTTCCTAGTGATAATCGGTGTTCTGTTTCATCCTCACTATAACATAGAATATCCAATTCTCAAAAAATCCTACACTTTTCAATCCCACTACTCTACTAAGGAGTGTAATCACATTATAATACTCAACCTTAAACTTTTCCCTAAATAGTTGTTTTAGTAGTTTAGAGATTTGGAGCTTAGGCTTTTCCAACCAAGAATTGATAATGTGTAGAGCCTTGTTTGTATCATCTACATAGTATTTCCTGGCCACATCAAGGTCAAGACCCACCACATGAGATCTATCAAGCATATCAAAATTTTGTGCCACTTAAACAAGAGGAAAATTAACCAACACCTTGCCCTATGGACCAATCACTCTCTATGTGCCTTGATTGTAGTGCCTTGCACATTCTATCACCAATTCATAGCATTGCACAGTAGGAGGAAATCCAGCCAGATGAGCCAATCCTGAACTCACTAATCTTCTTGCCAATAGAGAAGGGTCCTTCACTGCCATTCTGGTCTTGAATTCCTCATACTCCCACTTGCCTACATTTGTATCAGTGATCTCTGACCAAATGGAAGTCAACTTACTCTCAGGAACCTTTCTTTTTATGTCCATTTTGATCCTTTCTGCTTCTGAGATCGAAGATCCTTAAGTACCTTGATCCATCTGCTTTCTCTTGGTTCCACTAGCTACTATCTTACTTGATTCATCCTACAATCAACAAATACCACAATAAATCCTCTTTACAACATTAGAATCAAAGTCATCCAATCATAAACAACATGTTTATCATTCAACAATTCAAAATCATGATTAAAATCCCTTGAATCATCATGAGGCACCATTTCTTAGAAATCTGGGATTTTTAGCCATCCGGGGAAATCAAGCCAGAGAAGAATTTTGGGGAATTCCATGCTAGGCAGATTTTAGCGATCATAGCACAAATATCATAAATTTATCATCCCAAATGAAGAAAAAACATGAACCATCGCTCTAATTATTCAAATCAACCATGAGATTCCAAAATACATAACATTTAATCCATTTATGTCTCCTATTCTTCATATTGTGGGATTCTTTGGGAAAATCTGTCAGGGAAGGATATCCATGAGGTCTGCGTTTTTGCACATATTTGGGAAAACAAAGGGACGATGGAAAATCAGGGAATTCTGAGGGTTAAGGAATTCTGCGAAGACCTTGAAATCCTGAATGTTATCATTTTTTCATGACTTCACCCAAATTGATTGAACAATCACAAATTTGGGGATTTGGGGCTCAAAGTTAGCTTGCTTTGAGTCCCTTACAGATCATCTTCAAATTCTACTCTTACTCATAAAGAAAAACGATGGGAATTGGTGATGCCTAAACTTGAAACCCTAAAATTCCACCATGAACACACAAAACTAGCTTGGATTCAACGTACTTCTTTTGCTATGTTTAAAAATGGATGCTTCATGGCTTACACAAGAGAGTTACTTCATAATGAAACTAGAGATAAGTTCATGAACTCAATTGGGGTCTTCAATATAGAAAACTCAAATAACCCTAGATCATACCAAGCTGAGACAATGACACACACAGGGTCGAAGTTGAAGATGAAGTTGGCATTGTCAAACTGAAAAGATTAACCAAGGGGTGCATCTTCTAGACTTCAAGAAATTGTAAAAATGTTTGCACAACCCTAGCTTTAAAATGATCAATGCCACCAAACATACAAAATCTAGACTCCAAGCATACTCAAGATGCCAAAGAATCATTCACATTCAAAAACAAAAAGCAAGGCAACAAATACATACCATTGATGAAATGATTTCAGTTATAACAATGACTGGTAGCAGGATTTGATGCCCTATAAAATAGCAGCAACAATGATGATGCCTAGGAAATTCACCACCAAATCCAAGAATCCAAAAGTACAAATGCCAAATCAAGCCAAGCACTCAAGATCAAGCCTCTCAGATCAGCAAAAGACAAATGATAAAACTTCAATGGCACAAGAATCCCTCAAAATTGACTAAATACATGTCGCAGAAATTGTACAATCAAGCATTAATGCCATTGACAAGACAACCCAAGACGTAACCCAAGAATTCGATGAGGTGTAGAAATTTTGAAAAAAATCTGGTCGACATGGAATTTCATGGAGGACTAGAATATTTGGATCACAGTGTAAGCTCCTCCTCATCGGGTTTTCAAGGAAACTGGGGAATTCCACTGGAGGAGGAAATTCCTGAAATCAAAGGAAAACCCAAAAATACCTTGAAACTTAATATTTTCAACAAATAACTTAAAGGGATCATCTATGCAAGCAAGATAAACATTCAAGCACATGCTAAAGAAAGTAAATCTTTAAAACCAAAGGGCCAAAGCATCAAAAATTAGAGCAAAAAAGAGGGGTCCCTACTTTCAGTGACGTGTGTGTGTGAAAATTGCACAACACTTCATTGTGTTAGATTCCTGAAGGAAATGAGCTGAAGGTTTCTACAATCTTCTAATCAAGGTTGTGGATGTGTGTAAATTACTGTGGTGGATATTTTTTTTTCTTATGTATCTATAGGTAGTGAGCCTCCTTGTTGGAAAGTGAGTCTTATCTGCAGGCAGTAAGCCTTTGTATCTAGACAATGAGTCCTCTTTTGGGTAGTGAGCCATTGGCAGTGAGCCTTTGTATTCATTTTTGCTATCTCTTTATATTGTGAGTTAATCCTCACTGTGGTTTTTTCCTCATTAGGTTTTCCACATAAAATACAGTGTTCATTGTGTTGATTTTTCTTTTTATTATCTGCATTTCATGTTCATACTTAATAACCAAACAGTGTGGTTGTCAATTTGATAAGTGTTGAAGTTTTGAATTTAAATTCAGTGAAAAATGATTCACCCCCCCTCTTAGTTGTCTTGCACCTTTTAACAATTGGTATCAGAGCTTTGGTTCCTTGGTGTAGAGCTTAACCGCTTAAGGAAGATATGATGGAACATAAGTTGGCGATCCCTATGTTTGATGGATCTGATTACAATGACTGGAAAGTGTAGATGAGAGGATAGATTATCTCTCTTGGTTACAAGACCTAGAAGGATATTAAGATGAAGTATGTTGCTCCGATGGGTGGTCTTACTACTGTAGATGGGGTTTCTGCTTATGAGGAGAATTAAAAGGCGAGGTATGCTATTTTCAGTGCTTTGTCTAAAACTGAGATAACTAAGGTTCTTTCCTTAGGAACTGCTTATGAAGTTTGGAAGAAGTTGGAAGATCTTTATGAAGGAAATGATAGAGTGAAATTGAGAAAGATGTTGATGGCAAAGCGTAGACATAAGAATTTGAAAATGGAAGAAGGTGAATATTTTGCAAGCTATTTCCAAAGGGTTGAACTTGTAGCAAATGATGTTAGGAATCAAGGGGGAAAGCTGATTGATGAAGATATAATTGAGAAGATCCTAATAACCCTACCTAAGTGTTACAGTGACAAGATCTTAGTTATTGAAGAGATGTATGATCCTAAGAAATACACTAAAGAAGAGCTATTTGGCACCTTGACTACATTTGAGATGAGAAAGTTTGGAAAGAAAGAGGAAAAGACATAAATGACATTTAAAGCAAAAAAGACTAAGAATGATCTAGATAGTGATGGTTCTGATGAGTTGGAAGCTAATTTTACTAGGAAGTTGAAGAAAGGTACCAGTAAGTATAAAGGTATGTTTCCCTTTAAATGTTTCAATTGTGGTAATATTGGTCATTATGCTTCAATATGTCCTAATAGAGTTGTACATAAGAAGAACAAGGATCATAGAGATAACGATAGAAAGGATAATAAATATAAGAAGTTTCATTATGTTAAAGAAGAAGTCGGAATCTCTAATGATGAATCTGATTATGAGGGTGATGATAATGAATGCTTGTTTTTAGCCTTGGAGAATAAATTTGTGCCTACTAACCCTAGAAAATGTGCAAGAAAGAATGTTTCAGAGAACAAAAAGAATAAGATGGAAGGTACTTTGGTCACCGCCTTTCATGATAGATAGGATGAAGACTACTGGGTGATTGTCAGTGGATGCTCTAATCACGTGACCGGAGATAAAAGTAATTTTACTAAACTTGAAAAGTATGATGGTGGTTTGGTCTTGTTTGGTGATGATTCTAGAGAAAATATTTTTGGGAAAGGTACAATTAGTTTTGATGGAATACAAAACACTAATAATGTATATTATGTGAAGGTTTTAAGGCATAACCTTTTGAGTGTTGGACAGATGTGTAGCAATGGTTTTAAACTTGTGTTTTAGAATAATACCTATGAAATTAGAAAAGGATCTATAGATATGGTTGTTGCTGGAAGGAGAAATCATGGAAACATCTATTAGCTTAAGGTTGTTGATGGTCAATGCCTTGTATCTCAAGTCAATGAAAGTTGGTTGTGGCACCAAAGAATGGGACATGTCAAATTTGATAATCTGGTTAGGATCAGTTCAAGAGATGTTTGTTGGCTTTCTCTTTGTGGTATATTGTCCTTGATGAAAAAACTGGGGAGTTTGTTGGATTTCTCTTTGTGGTATATTGTCTTTGATGAAAAAACTACAAAATTGATTAGTGCTTTGAATACTTGGTTCCCTTTGTGTTCAGTTTGGAAAACTTGGCATTCTCAGTGTTTTGGTGATCATTCTTTGAGTTGATGCATTTGGGTGCATTTTTTCATCACATAATGTTGTACTGATCATGTTAAGCTTTATGTGCAGATAAAATTTATTCAAATTTGGTCTCTCAGGATCTTTATGCTTTGACATGTTACATATTTGATGATGTCTGTTTCATATTTTAGCTTGATTTGTTTCAAGTTGATTACATTTGGTTCATTCATGTGATCTTGATTTAATTGGACTGACAGTGTTGATAAGGTTTGGTTTGGGTTATTTAGATGGTATTCATGGTGATAGGGCCTTCTTCAGCTTCAGATTTATGAAATTGTCACCTTCACATGTTCAGGTATATTGATTCATGGCATATACAGATGAAGGTAATACTTATGGAAATATGGTGTCAGTTGGCATGACTTAGTGTCGATAAATTTGGTTCATGCAGTTGGTTCATTGCTTATTTATATTGCTTCATCAAGCAATTTCACCATCTTAGGCAGTTTGGTTATTGATTCAATTGCTCCATGAAACTTGGTTCAGTAAAAATATCATGTTCTCACATTTTATTTGGTGGCATAGTATACATTTTGATTTTGGTATCTCACTTGTTTGATGGTCTTGACGATCACAACAACAGTAAACAGAATATTACTATTCTACTCTCCTAAAAGAGAAAGAATAATTCATGGATATCTAACTCCCAAGGTCTTTGTAATTGGTTCTCAACTGTGCTGATTTTACTCAATGGTTGATGTGAACTATAATGTTCAAGGGGCCTACTGGTGTTGAGCTTGTGGATTTTTCTAAGATCAAACATAAATTCAAATCTACTTTAACTGGGGTTTTTAAAGAAACAGAAAAAAAAAAGATAGATCAAGGCTTTGGAACTGAAGAGAATAATAATTCATCCAACTTAACCAGACTTGTTACCTTTCAAGGAATTTCTAACTAAAACTGCAAAACAAAATTAACTTGTGATTAACACAGTTTCATTCATTCAAAGTGCTAACTTCAATGATAGATTTTAAATCCCCATTTAGACACAACATAAAATAAGATTTCATTCCTTGAAAGCTTCCCGAATCGAATGATTAACCCAAGATAAATACCATTCTAGAACACAACATGAAGTAGATTTAAATCTGGTTGCTTCTACTATTAGTGAAACAAATAAGCAACATTTACAAATCTGGCACAATCACCAGTGTACGGAAAACCTATGTCTTTAGATTATTTCCATCTACACTAAGAAAACTTGAAAGATACATTGCTACCTTCTATTGAATCTAATTCCTACTCTATTACTACTCTTAAGTTTCTCTACTACTACTCATTTTTGAAAAATATCCCTTTTTTTTCTAAGACTCGTACCCCCACTAAAAGAGGAAAAAATGCCATTTATACAGAATGTGCCAAAAGGAAAGTCAGCCCCCATTTTTTTATGGTTTACAAAAATATTAGCCTCCAGAAAATGGTTGGCCCTTAGATCTTTTGGAATGAAGTTAATGCCACATTCAATATGCATCCTGATGTCCATGTTGGTGAAAGATCTCCCTCAGGAGAAGCCTTTAGATCTTTACAACCACAACAATAACTTCTGGCCTTTGTGTCCATCTTTGGACTTCCATCAGAATCGCTTTGAATTTTTGAAAGTATTATCATAAATGATGATCTACCTTTTGCTAGTAGACCTCTCAGCTGTCCCTAAGACTGATGGCCTCTTCTTCCTTTCGGCCTTCTTCCTACAAGTTGACCATCTTCTGGAAGCAGCATCAGATTCTCCCGTTGGATCTCCATACCATTGTTCACCGAGCTGCTCCATCATTTTAGGTCTCAGAGCAAGTCCATGTTGTTCACATTGTGTTGATCTCCTTTACAGGAGTATTCAATCAGTCAAACTGTCACTGGCTTGCCCCTTTAGCTTCTTCTGATTGGTGGAACATATGCCACAAGATTCCCATGCTGTCAAAGGTCATTTAGATAGAATCGCATGTTGGTGAAACACCGACCGTGTCTACCCAATGTGATTATACCTCATAGTAGCTATTGGCGCAGCATACGATGGTCGGCAAGACCTCATGTCGAGCTGCATAAGTTATATCAATATCAAAAAAACCATTGGCAAGACAATAATTATCGGCCAGAAGTCATAGTGAGTTCACATCAGTCATACCGATATCCCTTTTGTATTGGAAAATTCATCACCATCGGCAAGACTCCCCTCAGTCGACGAGATGTTACTCTGAAGCCACCTTACTTCAGCGAGACCCTTTTCTCTTTAGCCAAACTTTATGCCGAAGGAATAACCTTTCTACGAGACCTCCACTTGGTCGTCAGGATTTCATCAGGTCCGGAAGACTTCCTTCCGAACTCAAAATATTATACCGAAGAACCATCCTTCGGCAAGGCACCCTTCTCTCGGGAGGAATTTCCCCATTTGGCTAGACTTTATGCTAAAGAAAATCCCTCTCGACGAGATATTATTAGGTCGGCAAGACCTTATGCCGATATCATTCCATGTTGGTGAGACTAGGTCCCTTCGCCAAGACATTACACTGAAGTCACACCCCTTTTACCGAGACTTCTTCAGGTCATTGAGACATCACACCGAAGGGAGAAACCTTCGGCAAGACCTCCACCATCGGAAAGACCTTATGCCGAAGGTGAAATCCTTTTGCGAGCTGAGACCTCCACTTGGTCACCAGGATTTCATGCCGAACTAAAATCTTTCCCCGACGTTGTTTCATTTTGGCAAGAGTCCACCCTATCAGTGAGACTTCCTGCCGAAGCTACCCCCTATTGCCGAGACTTCCATTTGTTGGGAAGACTTCTCCCCGAACCCAAATTCTTTGGGTGACACTGCCTTGTGTGTAGCAGTTGGTGAGACACCTTCGCAAGTGGAGAGACATATAAAACCTCACGGTGACTGAAATGTCTGTGCGACTAGTGGATTCCAAATGAATATAACACAGTGTCAGTCGGCAAGACATCTGAAAGGTCTCAACGACTTTCTTCTTCAAGAGTTCTATGCTAAATCTGATTGTGGTATGCTTTCCAACTAACTTCCTTGAGAGAGATCTTCAGATGAATAATTCAATCTTGTAAAAAAAGGTCTCCATTAGTCCTTAGAAGCATATAAAATATATCATTTTTATCACTTCATTCAATTTTTAGGAAGAAGAAAATGAACTCAAGCTGAGGCAGAACCAAACTTTGACAGAACAAAAGACAAACTCAAGAGGAAAACAAAATAATTCCTAAGACCAAACCAACAACGAAAGGTGAATAAAACAACAGAAAAAGGGGGACCCATTTTGTTCCAAAATAAAATGGGGTGGTTATGCAAGACATAACAGTATTTATTGACTCAAATGGAATATAATTTTTATCATTTTTATTTGGCGATTTCTATGTCCAAGCCTTGACTTTGTAGTCGGCATCCAAGGGAAAATACTCATCTTGACTATTCGAAGCCTTTTACATATGATATTAATTTATCATTGGTATGTTAATGTTGTGTGGGGTCAACATCTTAATGGAATAAATCCTATCAGGTTTCCAAAAGTATTTTTCAACAGTGATATTGTGTTCTAAGGTTACTTAGTTATATCACTTGGAAGCCATCATTTTTCATATGTTTAAGTCAGCATTATGAGAATCACTGAATCAAATTATAGTCATTATGTGTCGATAGTTTGCAAGCAAAACTTAGAGGTGATCATGTGGTTGGGTCCTTGGTAAATGATTAGTCAAGCGAACTCATAAGCACTTTTAATCAGTTGATTATTATTGTGTACTTTTGACTTTGAACTCCAAATATTTATTAATTTTGGGAAATTCATCGACTAACTTGAGAGAAGACTTGTTTAGGGAAAAATGATATTTCATTTTCATTGAATGGTTTGGAACCCTATTGTCGCCATGCTGGAATTTTAGTTGCATATTGTGCAAGGTTGTTGTGATATTTTAGTTTGGTTTTTAGTTATGTTGATCTTTGGTGGTTGGCAAGAATGTTGGTGGTTTTTGTTTGAGTTGGAAGTGGTAGTTTGGGAAGTTTTCGTGAAGAACTTCAAGGATTTTTTTTGCAGGTTAATTCCACCGTAACAGAGGTATTATCCATGCATTATTTTTTATGATATTTCAAAGGTATATCTAGAAAATGAAGAGGAAAATAGAACTTTGTTTTTAGTTTCAAATAATTTTCTTAACTAAATGGAAAATACCTTGAACTTGAGCGTAAACTAAAAGGTTTCATCTCTTAGTGGCATTTTATCTTCATATCATTGATTTTTGATCGGCTTCAGATTATACATTATGTTCATAAACTTTGATTATTGAAATTAGGGTTTTCTTGACAAAATTGTATAACCATTTCACAAACATTGTATATATATGTATCTCTACAAAAACTTAAATTGAGAGAGTGAAAAGAGTGTATGATGCGAAGAAAGGAAATTGTCTGGACAAAGTATTGTTCATTGTAAAATCATTTTGTAAAAAGAGAAGAGTGGGCAGATTTTGTTTTTATCTCTGATTGTATCACAAAGATTATGTTTTGAGTTGAGCATTATTGTAAAATTATTTTGTATCCTATTGTAATTTTATGACTGCAAGAATGATTACAATTATAAGGTTCTAATGGGTTGCAATATTTTGAAAGTTTGATGAAGTTGGTGCTTCAGAAAGATTATGGGAGTTGTGCTATGTAGTTTTTGCACACATGCCCCACTAAAAGTAGGGACCCTCTCTTCCTCTAATTTTTTATGCTTTGGTCCTTTGGTTTTGAGGATGTGGTTGCTTTGGCATGTGCATGAATGATTATCTTGCTTGTGCAAATGTCCCTTTTGAAGAATTTTTTTGAAAATCCTAAGTCTTTGAGGTAATTCTGGGTTTTTCTTTATTTTTGAGAAAATTCCCTTTGGTCGAAATTCCCCGAACACCTTGAAATCCCGACGAGGCTAGTTTTGCATTGTTCTTGAAGATTTCAGTCCTTCACGAAATTCTATGGTAGCCGGATTTTTCTAAAATTTTGCCAAGCCCTTGGATTTCTGAATTTCTTCTCAACCTCGGATCCCCAAGCTTGTTGTCATATGAATTCTACAGCTTATGTTTGTTGATCTCTTAGGGTAATTTGTGCCAAATATCTGTCATTTGTCATACTTTGCATCTGGGAAATCTCAACCTATGAGTGTTGCATGTGAGTTTGGTGTTCAAGCTATGGGATTGTTGACTTTGATTGTGTTTTCCTAGTGTCTTTGCATTTTCTTGAGGTTTGGAGATCATGCTAGTCATTGCCTTCTTGAATCATTCTTCTTCCATGGGTTTTGGTCCTAGGTCTCCTGCATTTGGTAGAATTGATATTCTGGAAAGATTTGAGCTATTGATTTTCATTTGCACACGATAACAACTTTGCTTTAAAGGTTTTAGAGGAATTTATCTAGGTTGGTTGAACATGAATGAAGGGTGGGGGTTGATTTTGTGCATTCATGGCAGAACCTTAGGGTTTCGACTTTGGAGCCACCACCAACACCGATCAAATTTCCCTTGAATGAATTATGAGTCTGGATCCATCAATGAATGATTTGAGACAAATAGCATTTCAGCCCAGGTCCTCAAATTTGTGATCTTTCGATCAATTTGAGTGAAGTCATGAGGAAACGTCAACATTTGGGTTTCCTTCAATTTTGGGATTTTCCTTCGCTGGTGGATTTCCCTGATTTTCCTTGTCCTCTGCATTTTCCCAAAATGTGCAGTGATCTAGAGTTTCACCTGCTTCGTAGATTTCTGCTCCCTCCAGATTTTCCCAAAAATTTTTGCTGTCTCTTCATTTTCTGGAACTTATAAACTATTGCTTTTCATGGATTTTTGTCTTGGGTGGAATTCTCTGAAACTTTGTTGAAAATGAGGGATTGTGAGATAACATGAATTATTAAGCTATTGATTGTGCATCATGTGATTAATCTGAGTAATATTAAGATATTTCATGTTGTTTCTTATCTGATTATGATTGATTGAATGATTATTGGGTGCTTGTTGTGTTCATTTCGTTGGAATCCACCTGGCTCAAAATTTTTTGGAATTCCTCTCTGGCTTGGATTTCGTGAAGGGCTTGAAATCCCAAACCATGAAGAAAGGGGCGTTAACAAAATTTCGGGGTTGATTTTGATCTTTGTTTGAATTTATTTAAATAATGAATACTTTATTGGTGTTGGGATGATTCTGATCTTCATGTTATAATGGAATTATTGATGTTGGTTTTTGTTGAGTGCAGGCCAACTTTAATAAGGTCATCAAGGAAGCTCTAGAGGAGGTTAATTCAATTGAAGGAGGGTTTAAAGCATTTATTACTTCACTTGTGGCCGACCTGGAGAGTATTTTTTCTTGAGATGCCAAATGAATTGGATCGAGATAGGGGCGAAGAGGCTAGTTAATGATCGATGGCATTGGGAGTTGTGCTTCCTTTTTATCTAGAGCTTATTTTTACCTTGCTTTTTTGTCCTTCGCATGCATTGGACTGAATTCTATTGAAGATCTTAGGCCGACCTGGATGGAGTTCATGCATTTAATGCTAATTTGTTTTATTTTGAATTCATCATGGCCAACCTATTTTATGGCTATTTATTATTGTAAAATCAAAATTGGGTTGACATATCTTGGGGGTTTTTATAAATTTGGCATTTTCCCTCATTTGTAAGGGGATAATTCTTAGCTTAGAAGCAATTAGGGTAGTAAAGTAAGAATTAGGGTTAGAAGTTATTCGATTTTGGAGCAAGTGTTGTAACACAAAACATTAGAATTGTTGTTGATATTGGATGATTGAATACAATTGAAGACATTGTGATTTATGGTGATCTCTTTGTGTTGACTTATCTTGCATGGTTCTTGTTGTTCCATCTTTTGAAATTGCTTGAGGTTATTTGATACATTTTAGATTGTAGAGTTAGATCTGGTTTAGTGGTGTTTATGGTTCGATGCTTAAAGTGTTTGCAACAATCCCTGGTCCATACTTTTTGTAGCTAGCTAATTGTTAGTTGCTTTGCAAAGCTAGCCTGAACTTTAATATTCATTGTGCTTAGTTCAATTAGGAATGCTTATTCATTTCAATTACAATAGGGTTGTTTTGAATGAATGTTTATGATCTAAAAATCTTTAATACCATAGAAGATTGCACTATTTCTATAAGATTGCAGATTTATCTTGGTTAAGTAGGAATTAGTTTATGAGGGATTGGTCCATTTCAAGTATTTCATCATTTGCATTATTAGTCTTAGATGTAGATTTAATCTTAATATCTCTTTGAAACCCTATCTTTTGTTATTTATTTTGTCATTTGGGTTAGATTTAGGATTGAAGTATCATCATATTGCTAGATCTGATAAATTAAAGATTCGGTATTTGCTTGTAGTAAGGTCCCATTGTGATTACCAACATTTTCACATTTATCCCTGAGTTGTTAATGCATTGTCAAGACCTGAAATTAGAGACCTTGGGGTTATCTCTTGAGGCTTTCTAATAAATATCTACCTTTCAAAAGAGATAGAATATCATATTCTGTCTGAGTTGTTGTGCAGAAAAAATCATCAACAGATTGGTGCTAGAAGGAGGGCCTGAATAAGCAAGCTGGATCGATTTTGGCCATCTCTCCTGAGAGATTTAAAAGAAGAACAAAATCTACTCCAGGAGAAGAGGAATTTCAAGAGTTGCAAGCTCCTATCAGGACAAGAAGAACCAGTAGAAAGGGAGAATCATTATCCACCCAGTCACTTCCATCATCTTCCTCATGCCCATCTTTATCTGATTATGAAGCCATCCCCATTCAACAACCTCAACCAGCCATAAATCAACCTTTACCACCCCCACATCCATCAATGGCTTTGTTCGCGAACAACCCATCTCCCTTATCTTTCAACAACTACAATCCTATGCCTAAAAATCCTAAACTTTCTGTTCTAAGTTTCACATTAATGATCCCAAAAGGATTGCAGAGAAGCATATTAGGATTTTTTAAAACTATCCTTAAGGATAGGGGAATTAATCATGAGGATGTTGCATGCAAAATTTTCCTATATTCCCTTGGGGATGAGGCATTTCATTGGTATAACCATCTTCTTGTTAGATCTATCACTACTTGGCTTTAGTTGGAGACTGCATTTTTATAGAAATTTGAGATCCCAATTAGTGCCAATGAGTTACTTTGACAGTTTACTAGGCTCAAGAGGGAGGAAAATGAACCAATAGTAGCTTTCAATAATAGATTTCATAGGGATTATATTGGGCTACAACCCCCTTATGTTGTAGATGATGCCTATGCCAAGGAGGATTATTATGAGGCTTTGGATAGTTTAACATCTACTTTCATCAAATGGAAAGAAAACCCTCCTGACAGCTTATTTGAAGCTTATGATGTTGTTAAAGTAACTACAGACTTGAGAAAACACTTGTATGGACCCTTGCTATTAGCTAACCAAACACCTATGTTGAGTCCAGTCCCTCAATCACCCTTGGTTCCACATCCATGTCAACCCCTGAGTCAAGCTACACTCATGCCAAATTACCATCCAAATATGAACCAACCTGCATTCTTTCATCAGCGAGCTAATATACCCATTTACTTGTAGAGCTCTGAGATATTTAATCAACCCTTGAACTATGGGCTCCATAATGTTTATATGCAAAATTCAAATGGTATTGTTCCTCCATCAACCAATGCAGACAAGGAAAGGCTAGATACACTCACAGAGCTAGTTGAGAAGTTGAACACTGAGGTCACCTACCTAAGGCACCAGAATAGTCAATTGTAGGCAGCCCAAAGGAGGATTTAGTCCAACTATGATCAAAGCAATGGGGATATGATGCAAGCTCATGGGAAGAACTTTGATAGAGGATAACATCTTGATAGAGATCATGGAAGGAAGCCACCACATCAGAATAATGGAGGAGCCTTAACATCTCTAGATCAGCCAAACAATCACAAAAGGTCTAATGGAGTTTA